>CM042875.1:8580291-8601949 GCA_023658055.1 Thaleichthys pacificus | reverse complement strand
AGCTTAAATAAGTAAAACTTCCTAAATATACAGATAACAATAAATAATACACTATACTAACCCTAAATACTAAAACTTCCTAAATATACAGATAACAGTAAATAATACACTATACTAACCCTAAATACACATAAAACCTATTGCAACCCTATAACCTATTCTAACCTAGGTGGAGTACAGTGAGTGCAATAGTGCAAAATTGCAGAATTTCAGCAGCTGAAAGTGACAGTGTGTAAGTAACTATAATGAGGTCAATCAATGGTCCTGTATGGTCATTGACCATACAGGAGCCTGATGGCGAGTACAGTGAAGTACAGTAGTGCAATGTTACTGATAGTGCAACCAGTGTTTAAAGTGACTAGTGTGAAGTGAATCAATGTCCATATCAATGTCCATTCAGAAGCCTGATGGCCCTTGGATAGAAACTGTTGTCCAGTCTGCGCGTGCACGACCGAATGCTGCGGTAACGCCTGCCAGAAGACAACGGGGTAAAGAGACTGAAGGATGGGTGGTAACAGTCTCTTAGAATCCTGCCAGCTTTCCTGAGGCAACGTGTGTGGTAGGTGTCCTGTAGGGCTCAGCAGAACGGACCACACTTTGTAGGGCCTTGCGGTCCCTGTCTGTGCAGCTCCCATACCACACTGTAATACAACCAGTCAGAATGCTCTCTATAGTGCATCTGTAAAAGTTAGTGAGGATGACTGAGTCCATACCAAACTTCTTCAGTCTCCTCAGGAAGAAGAGGCGTTTACGGGCCGCTTTGACCACCTTGTCCGTGTGAACAGATCAGGTGAAGTCTTTGCTGATGTTCACCCCGAGGAACTTGAAGCAGCTGACCTTCTCCACTTCAGATCCGTTGATGAGTAGGGGTGCATGCTCCTCCTCCTGCCGCCTCCTATAGTCCACAATCATCTCCTTGGTCTTGCTGACGTTGAGAGAGAGGTTATTGTCCTGACACCATGATGTCAGGGTGTCAACCTCCTCTCTGTAGGCTGACTCGTCACTGTCAGAGATGAGGCCCACGATGGTTGTGTCGTCAGCAAACTTAACAAGGAGGTTGGAGCGTGAGTGAACAAGGAGAACAGGAGAGGGCTGAGCACACAGCCCTGGGGGGTGCCTGAGTTGGTAATCAGTGTGGATGAGGTGCGGTCACCGATTCTCACCACCTGTGGCCTCCCCGTCAGGAAGTGGAAGATCCACTTGCAGAGGGAGGTGCTTAGTCCCAGGTCCACAAGCTTGGAGACCAGTCTGGAGGGGATGATGGTGTTGAATGCTGAGCTGTAGTCAATGAACAGCGTCCTCACATAGGTATTCCCTTTGTCCAGGTGGGAGAGAGCGGTGTGCATAGTCAGAGCGATGGCATCGTCTGTAGACCTGTTGGACCGGTATGCAAACTGCATAGGGTCCAGGGTGGGGGGCAGCGAGGAGCAGATGAATGATTTGACTAGCCGCTCGAAGCACTTCATGATGACAGTGCTATCGGGCGATAGTCGTTCAAACATGTGACCTTGAAGTCAGCTAGTATCAGTCATCTTTCATGATATAAACAAACTGATGGCCTGGTTCATCTACTCATATCAAATTGTTATCCAACAAATGATCACACATATGCCAGCAGCAACCTTCATGATGAGTGAAGGACAACCCTCATTTTGATGTGAAAACCCAATAAAAATGTTTTTATCTAAAACATTCGTCCAACTAATTCAGTGATGTATTTCTGTGGATGATATGGACAATCTGTGGACAATGCGATTAAAGATGACCATTTAAGACGATAAAGTATCGCTTCCAATGTTCAAAGGTGAGATTTGTATTTAGATGATTTTGTATCATGTGACAAGGGGGCCTTGTCAGCCATGGGCCTGGCAGCCCGTTGGCCTCGTTACCGAAGCAAAGCCTCAATGAGGCACACCTGTTGCTCATCTACCCCACTCCTGGTGAGTACAAAAGGGGACAACAAGGGGTGATATGGTTTTTGACGTGGTTTTTATGCTACACAGACTCGCCGTAAGGAGAGAAGAGACCCACCCGTATGAGCCAGGAGGGCCAGAGGCCAAGACCCGTGAAGAGAAGAGACACGCCGACATACCTCTGTTTTCTTTAATGTTTTTGTTTCTGTACCAAAAGGTGCTATTAAAACCCTTCGGCTTACCTTCACTCTGGGAGTCTGTCTCCGTGCTTCACAAAGTGGTGGAGAATGCGGGCAGGAACGAGCCCCAATGAAGCACACCAGGCCTCTCCCGAAGAAGGTTCCGGGAGGGACGGGTCTATCCCAGACCCCTCCAACGCAACAGCGGTCCTCACTCACCTGTTACAGGTGACGGTAGAGCAGCAGCGTGCCACAACCCACCTGACGGCCAGGCTTGGCCAGATAACAGAGGAGCTGATCCACATGCGTGTCGCGGAGGGCGCGGTCCGACAGGCTGTATCACGGCATCTGACAAAGATTACTTCGACCGATGATCCTGAAGCCTATCTTCACACCTTTGAGGTGATTGCCCGGCGTGAAGGCTGGGAACCGGACGAGTGGGGTGGCATCCTAGCGCCCTTCCTCACAGGGGAGGCTCAACGGACCTACCAGGCGTTATCCCCAGAGGACGCCCTCCGGTACCCACGGCTGAAGGCAGAAATCCTGAACCGTCTGGGCCTTTCCCCATTGATGGCAGCGCAGCAGTACCATGCCTGGAGTCAGACCCCCGGCCTCCCTGTCCGACAGCGAACCGATGACCTCCACAGGATCACACAACGTTGGCTGCAGCCCGACCACCTCAACCCCGGCGAAATCACAGAACGGGTAACCGTGGAGCGTTTTCTGAGGACCTTGGGGCCCGACGAACGCCGCATGGCCAGCATACACACCCCATCCAACCTACAGGAGCTGGCGGTGGCTGTCGAAAAGGCAGAGGTTTTCCGGACCATCCCAGGCGCTCGGAAAAGGGACTGGGAAGCTATGCCTTTCCTCCCCAACCTCAAGGGGCCCCCTCCGGTCAGTCGGAGAGAAGATTGGCCCCGGCCTCCCGGGCACCCACTGCCCGGGACGAGCCCATGCCTACAGACCCAGGCTTGAACGCCAACCGATCCAGGGAAAAACCGTGGCAGGTTGGGTGTGCGATACACGGCTCGGCAGGGCCCAAAGCATCAACCCGGCCGGTAAAGGTTGGAGGAAGGACCGTGGAGGCCCTGCTGGACACAGGGAGCTCTATATCCCTGGTGCACCCCTCTGTGCTGAACCCTCAATACCGCACCGAAGGCACTCTTCCCGTCGCGTGTGTACATGGAGACATCCATCACATCCCTGCCACAACGCTGAAGATCCAGGGGACTGGGGCACCGGTCCGAGACCTAACAGTAGGCGTCGTCCCAGGCCTTCCAGTTCCCCTCCTCCTGGGGCGCGACTGGCCAGACCTGGGGACCCTATCACCTGCCAAAGCAAGGCCCCGGAGGAAGAAGAGGGCCCCGCCTCACCAACCCTACCAGAGAGGGTTAACAAGCCCTCCTCTTCCTGCCTGCTTGGGTCAAGAGGAGACCGAAGCCGACGCAGAAGGTGAGCCTCCAGACGTCTCACACCCCTTGTCTGTGTTCTCGCTTCCAGGCAGTAGGGGCTCCCTGAGGAGGGAACAGCGGGAAGACCAGAACCTGAAACACTGTTGGGGACAGATCCAGGTGGTCGAGGGGGACCGACGGGGAGGTGGCCGGCTACCAGATACCTACTTCCTGGTACGGAACGGCCTCCTTTACCAGAACACGATACGCAGAGGTGAGCAAGTGGATCTGCTGGTCTTACCCAGGCCCAAAGTTCCAGCGGTGCTCAGGATGGCTCATGGCCACCCTCTGGGTGGACACCTGGGAGTGGCTAACACCCTGGAGAAAATCCGTGACCGCTTCGTTTGGCCCGGCATGAGAGGGGACGTGGAACGACACTGTAGACGATGCCCAGTTTGTCAGCGCACTGCACCTCGGCGACCGCCTCCAGCACCATTGGTTGCTCATCTACCCCACTCCTGGTGAGTACAAAAGGGGACAACAAGGGGTGATATGGTTTTTGACGTGGTTTTTATGCTACACAGACTCACCGTAAGGAGAGAAGAGACCCACCCGTATGAGCCAGGAGGGCCAGAGGCCAAGACCCGTGAAGAGAAGAGACACGCCGACATACCTCTGTTTTCTTTAATGTTTTTGTTTCTGTACCAAAAGGTGCTATTAAAACCCTTCGGCTTACCTTCACTCTGGGAGTCTGTCTCCGTGCTTCACAATCAGTACAATAACCCAAAGTTATTTAAGAATCTAATTACGTGTATTAAACCTTATCCATGACAGCATTATTTATTTATTATTCCAGTACAGCCAGGAGTGTGTAACTCTGAACTGTTCAATACACACAGACATGTGCAGGAGAACACACTGTCTACTAGTTTGCTTACAGAAAAACAACAGTTTCACAGTCAGTCCCCTAGCTAAGGCCACCCCTGTCTTTAGACAAGAAGCTTCCTTCAAACCGTTGGTGCAGCAGGCCCACAAACACAAGCCACCAAGAAAACACCTTTTACAGAAGCACCTTTTATTTTCCATGAAGAGGACAGACATGACGTGTTTAACTTCAGTTTATTTTTGGTCTAGAGCTTAGTGGCACATACTGTAGTAAGATACGAAACAGACATGCCAAGTAAGACATTGTTCTATGACATGAAGATGTGTAACTCATCTCAGTCAGGAGCAGAACTTTTTTTCCAAATGTGTCTTGTCTCTTTAGTATTGCAGTCTGCTGCATAAGTAATAAGGTTATGTAGACAGTATGGCCTCTTGCACATACTGTAGGACCCTCCTACTTTGTTTCTCTTCCTTTCACCCTGTTTCACTATCTGTCGTGTCACAGCAAAGCTCCTTTTTTATTTATCCATAGGTTTCTGATCTATGTCACTAATGCTAATCCTCCTCCTATCCAGAATGTTTTGTTCAAGACAACAGACATTGGTGGCTAAATTATGATTGTGTTATGATTCTTCTTATACATTGTCAGGCATGGTCTGGATTGAATTGGTGTTGGACAACATGCTCAGAGTTGTAGCCAAGTTGACTTGGTGGATGAATGATAGAGACCAGATACTGTATCTCACATTATACAAGATCTCTATGGAGACAGGAAGTCCCTGTGTTTCATGTAGGTCAGCTCCACCTCCAAATGGAAAGTGTCACATTGGTCACTTGACAAAGGTGCATTAGCTGTGTTGGCATCAGTATGAAGATGTGTGTGTATGCGTATCAATACAAAGTTTACCTGCAGAGAATGAGCAGATCCTAATGTTGTAAATGAATAAAGATTTTCTTATCTAGTACTACCTGTTCATAGGGTCAGATGCTCTCCACTTTTCTTTTGTTTTCTGTGGTCGTCTGTAAGTACAGTGCCGTCTCACATACAAACGTTTTACCTTCTCATTCTCTCCCTCTCTTTCTCTCTCACTCTGCGTTGCTTGTTGACTCTGATTGTGGTTTTCTGCAGGATGCATGCTACTGGTCTGGTATTCTCACATTCAGTACTTGGCTGCAACACTTTAATGGTCTTAAGTCACTCGCTATGTTGGGGACATGTGAACACTCTTTAAGTATGAAATTAGCATTTTGAATCTAATCTGCAAAACGTTACCCTCTCTGACACTGGGACTACAGTACCCTGCTATTGTCTCTCCCTCGTCCCCTGTAAGGACAGACTGTGTGGAGATGGAACCATGCTGGACATTGACAATGTCTGCTCTCTCTCTGTCTCTCTCTTTGTCTCAGTAAATAGTGATGGCACGAACATAGTCCATGTTTCTATGGAAAACTGTAGAGAATCAAAGCAGATGGATTTTGGCTTCTGTAAAGGACATCAAAATATATCAGCTAAGTTAACAGTACAAAAAAGAGTAAATTGTCTGTACTAGGCAGTATCTTTGTGACCATAGGTGAGGGTAGGAACGTAGATCGACTGGTAAATAGAGAGCTTCGCCTTTCGACTCAGCTCCTTCTTCACCACGACGGACCGATGCAGAGCCCGCATCACTGCGAACGCCGCACCGATCCACCTGTCGATCTCACGCTCCATTCTTCCCTCACTCGTGAACAAGACCCCGAGATACTTGAACTCCACAGCTTGGGTCAAGATCTCCTCCCCGACCCGGAGATTGCACTCCACCCTTTTCCGGTCGATAACCATGGCCTCAGATTTGGAGGTGCTGATTCCCATCCCAGCTGCTTCGCATTCGGTTGCGAACTGCTCCAGTGAGAGCTGAAGGTCACGGCCCGATGAAGCCATCAGGACCACATCATCCACAAAAAGCAGCGACCCGATCCTGAGGTCACCAAACCGGATCCCTTCAACGCCCTGGCTGCGCCTAGAAATTCTGTCCATAAAAGTTAGGAACAGAATCGGTGACAAAGGGCAGCCCTGGCGGAGTCCAACCCGGCAATGCGGACCAAACTCTGGCACCGGTCGTACAGGGACCGGACAGCCCCGATCAGGGAATCCGGTACGCCGTACTCCCGGAGCACCCCCCACATGAGCCCCCGAGGGACACGGTCGAACGCCTTTTCCAAATCCACAAAACATGTGTAGACTGGTTGGGCGAACTCCCATGCACCCTCCAGGACCCTGCCGAGGGTGTAGAGCTGGTCCACAGTTCCACGGCCAGGACGAAAACTACATTGCTCCTCCTGAATCCGAGGTTCGACAATCCGACGGACCCTCCTCTCCAGAACCCCTGAATAGACTTTCCCAGGGAGGCTGAGGAGTGTGATCCCCTTAAAGTTGGAGCACACCCTCCGGTTACCCTTTTTAAAGAGGGGAACTACCACCCCGGTCTGCCAGTCCAGAGGCACTGTCCCTGATGTCCACGCGATGTTGCAGAGTCGTGTTAACCAAGACAGCCCTACAACATCCAGAGCCTTAAGGAACTCTAGGTGGACCTCATCCCCCCAGGGGCCCTGCCACCGCGGAGCTTTTTAACCACCTCGGCGACCTCAGCCCCAGAGATAGAAGGGCCCCCCCGATGTCCCCAGACTCTGCCTCCACGTCGGAAAGCGTGTTGGTGGAATTAAGGAGGTTTTCAAAGTATTCCTTCCACCGATCCATCCCCACCATATACAGCGTTGACGGTGCACTGCTTCCCCCTCCTGAGTCGCCGGATGGTGGTCCAGAACCTTTTCGAAGCCGTTCGGAAGTCATTCTCCATGGCCTCGTCGAATTCCTCCCATGCCCGGGTTTTTGCCTCCGCGACCACCAAAGCCACATTCCGTTTGGCCTGCCGGTACACATCAGCTGCCTCTGGAGTCCTACCAGCCAATAAAGTCCGATAGGCCTCCTTCTTCAGTTTGACGGCATCCCTCACCTCCGGTGTCCACCACCGGGTTTGAGGGTTACCGTCGCGACATGCACCGACCGCCTTGCGGCCGCAGCTCCAGTCAGCCGCCTCAACAATGGAGGCCCGGAACATGGCCCATTCGGACTCATGTCCCCGGCCCCCCCGACACATGGTTGAAGCTCTCCCGGAGGTGGGAGTTGAAGCTCCTTCTGACAGGGGATTCTGCCAGCCGTTCCCAGCAGACCCTCACATTACGTTTGGGCCTGCCAGGCCTGACCTGCGTCCTCCCCCACCATCGTAGCCAACTCACCACCAGGTGGTGATCAGTTGACAGCTCCGCCCCTCTCCTCACCCGAGTGTCCAAGACATTCGGCCTCAGGTCCAACGACACGACTACAAAGTCGATCATCAAACTGAGACCTCGGGTGTCCTGGTGCCAAGTGCACATATGGACACCCTTATGCTTGAACATGGTGTTCGTTATGGACAAGCCGTGTCTAGCACAGAAGTTCAACAACAAAACACCGCTCGGGTTCAGAATGGGGGGCCGTTCCTCCCAATCACGCCCCTCCAGGTCTCACTGTCGTTGCCCACATGAGCATTGAAGTCCCCAAGGAGGACGAGGGCATCTCCGGGAGGAGCGCTTTCCAGCACCCCCCCCCCAGAGACTCCAAAAAGGGTGGGTACTCTGCGCTGCTGTTTGGTGCGTAAGCACAAACAACAGTGAGGACCCGTCCCCCCACCCGAAGGCGGAGGGAGGCTACCCTCTCGTCCACCGGGGTGAACCCCAACGTACAGGCGCCGAACCGAGGGGAAACAAGTATTCCCACCCCAGCTCGATGCCTCTCACCAAGGGCAACTCCAGAGTGGAAGAGAGTCCAGCCCCTCTCAAGGAGACTGGTTCCGGAGCCGATGCTATGCGTCGAGGCGAGGCCGACTATATCTAGCCAGATACTTATACTAATACTTATACGAATACTTCCACAGAATTAAAAATATGGACTACAGTGGTAAATGCAGTGTTCCAGGCTGTACAGGGAATGCTGACACTTTTCAGAACCTTCCTAAGGAACCAAACACGGGCTGTGATGTTTGTCTATGAGAAGATCCCTGTGCAGTTCGACCCTCAATTACACATTTGCTCGAATCATTTCACCGAGGACAGTTTTTAAAACCTGCGACCATGTAAAGCAGGATTTGCTATGAATGAAGCTGTTGCTGAAAAGAGGTGCTGTTCTGACCTTATGTTCATCACAACCGCAAGCTGTAGTATGATGTTGTCGCTAACAGTTATTAGCAATGCTAACGTATCCTGCCTGTATCTAGCATCAGTAGAATGTGTGATGATTTAGTTTATTGGCAATGGGGCTAACATTATTTCATGTTCCTGACTGTGTTTCATTCAAATAAATAACCTGTGTTGTCATGTAAATCTACAATTCAAGATGCATGATGTTTGTCCAGATCAATTTTTCAGCAAGATAGCTAGAGCTAACTGAAGCTGAGTTGAATCACGATAGTTTGTTTGCTAAGCTGTGGTGCTAACGTTACCCACCTAAGTCGATCCCGTTTTCTTCGACAACAGAAGTGGAAACAACTAACGTTATCATTTCAAATTATATCTAGTCAATCTGTGGAAAACAGTGTTGTGTAGACACAATAGATTTATTTGTATGTTTTTATTTCAAGTCTTTTATTTCAAGTCATTTTCAACCCAACCAATGTTACATACCCTATTCGGAGACCTTAAGGAACAGTGTGAAATACCCCAAAAACCCAGTCAATCACCCCTTTAAGCATTTGAGTAACTACAAACAATGAGCAAGATAGACAATGAGAACAGCTAAAAAGTAACACGAGTACACAACACTATCTGACAAGTAACAAAAAAAAAAATCACTGTTAGGGCCAAGATGCAGAAAACCTCCTTTACGCTGCTCTGAATATGAAGAAGAAAAGCAAAGCCAGAAGAGAGAGAGATAACATGAAGAAAGACACAGTGTACTCGGGTGTTGGGTCAGATGGCTGAGCGGTTAGGGAAGCGGGCTATTAATCAGAAGGTTGCTGGTTCGATTCCTGGCCGTGCGAAAATGACGTGTCCTTGGGCAAGGCACTTCACCCTACTTGCCTCGGGGGAATGTCCCTGTACTTACTGTAAGTCACTCTGGATAAGTGCATCTGCTAAATTACTAAATGTAAATGTGTTAGAGAATAGAGCTTCACACTTTGTGCCTCGTTCTGCTCACACACATGAGCGAAGCTAGTTCAGGCATGGCACTCGGGCATCGCACGTCATCCGCTCATTAACTACACCTGTGTAGCCAGCACAAGCCCATTGGGCCACGTCCGAAAAGGCGGCATTAAAAGGTTGTGTGGATATGCACACACTCACCCCCGGTTGCTGTCTGATCTGTGCTGCTGCCGCCCTCCACCATCCCCTTCTCCCCCTTGCTGTCTGTATGTTCTGTCATCTGGGGGATTATATCTCTATTGCTCCCTGTCTCATATTTCATGTATGCATGTGTCGCATCGAGGAGGCAGGGAGTCCTTCCCTTAGATCATCCACTCCGCCAAAGTCAAACCTATGTCCATGTCTATGGTCATCAATAAATGGTCAAATCTAATACGTGAGTGTCTTGACTAAACTTGATCTGTGTGATTATTTGACATTCACTTTTAAAAGCTTGCTTGCATGGGTGAATTTTCAACAAATTAATTATGTCGTTTGGAGGAGATAATATATTTTTTTGACGACATAAGCAGATTCCTTCATTTTTCCTCTCTTCAATATTTTTTTTTGCTTGTCCTTGCGTAGTTGGGTCATTCCAGAATTGGAGGACATTTTCTGTTCCACACAAATTTTAAATCATCCATAATCAAACTATAAAAACGTACACCTGTTGTGTAAATTATACTTCCTGGGACAACATGTCAATATAATGATGATGATGACCAACTTAGTATTTAAAAGTTAAGTGTTGAATTGTCCAAAATATTTAAGTAATAGTATTATTTTTTTAAATTCAACACATTCATCAAATGCTGAACTTTTTAAATGAATTTTATAACCCAAGAGAATCTTTTGTAGAACTGTGTTGGTTATATAAATAAAGGCACCTTTTTTAGATAATGGTAGTTGGGCATTGTAATAGTACTCTACATAGGTCAAAGGTGAAGAAAATAACAAACATTGCCACTTTGTCAGAAACAAGTAACATAAATGGAAATGTAGCTATCTTTAGAATGTGTCTCACATCTTGCCTTTGTTTTGGAAAAGCTGAGTAACATTGAGATTGTGTTGATGTGAGTGTTAACTTGTGAAGCTGTTTCATTTTTGCTTCATTCTTGGTCAAGGACTGAAGAGATAAACTCGACAGATGCAATGAAATATAAAAGTGAGGATGTTAATTGGGGGGGCAGGTTTGCCAATTTCAACAAGTGATAATGAAACTTACACCTGTGGTTCTGTGTGTTTTGGGCAAAGCCAAGTGTGTTGGCAACGTTTTAACAATGTCTTTAGGCTACCAATCTCCATTTAAACACCCTTTGGTCGGATTACTGTGTGATTCATTGGAAGGCATGATTTTGCCCGGATAGCCAATAGCATCACTCAGTTCAGTGCCCCCTCCTACTTATTGCAGACAATCTTATATAAATGTGCTGGGTGTGCCCACTTCCTAGTTAAATACAGAGTTAACTGACATTGAAATGATTCTGTTTGGGCTCATATTTTTGTTTAATATTAAATCAGGTAGGACATAAAATTATTTTATTGTTGTCTTTTGGAATATATTACCTTGCATGAGTGACCCTAACCCATTTCTTTGAATATTTTATATTTGCCTATGAATTTATTTAACTAAGTGGTAAAACAAATCTAAACCAATTGTTTTCTTTTTACCTTGGCAGTTTGCACATTGAACGAGGACGTCTTTGTGCAACAATATCATGTCATGGTGGTCTCGAAGGGAGACAGTGTGAATCTAACTTGCCTCCATACATATAATCAGGCTATTCTGTGGTTCAAGCAGATTATTGGACGGAAGCCGGTTCTCATCGTTACATCATATCCACATACCTTTATATTTAACATCGAAGATCTGACGCTTGATACTAAACACCTTAATGTGACAAGAGGAGTCAATAGTTGTACTCTGACCATCACCCAGACTCAGCTAGAGGATTCAGCCACTTACTACTGTGCACCTCAATCCATTGGCATCACATTTGGAGACGGAACTCTTCTAATTGTTAAAGGTAAAGACTAATTTAATCTTTAATAATAAATGCACTACAGATTGTTCCTTATTGTTGGATACAAGCTTGTAGAGGTTGGCTATGCACCACATACTTGTTTACAAAAATTACAGCTTTAAATGGAACCAATTTGTAAGTCCTGTGGACTGTGCTATAGAATCTATGTAATGAACACAACAGGGGTAGTCAGCTGAATAACAGTATATACAAAACCCCAACAAAGGCACAGGCAAGGAAAAGAAAAAAAACAGGCTACAAAATCGGAAAAATCGCTAGGAATAGAAGGCTTAGTACGTCATGCAAACACAAACAGTACCTCACTAATAACATAATAAATAGGGTGCCCTGACGAGCGATCAGATGCAAATCATCAACCAAAATAACCTTTAATAGCAAACTGCACAATGACACCTTGACACATTGCATTTTTCACTATACTACACTATTTGTATCTTTTGTATTATTTGTATTTTTTGTACTATTTGTATTTTTTGTACTATTTGTATTTTTTAAATTTTTATATTGTAAATTATGGCTACTTTATATTTTATTTTATATATATTTTGTTTTTAAATTATAAATCCCCTTAGTATTAGTTAGACTTTGTACCTTTATTATAGTTAGACCACGTATTTAAGTTTTAAGATTTATATTAAACTATATGTTTAATGTATGCACCTTCCTGACAAAGTAAATTCCTTGTCTGTGCAAACTTTCATGGCGATTAAAACCCTTTCTGATTTCTATTCTGAAAATGAACAGCCAAACTGAACATAGAAAATCACTTGACTAGATCTTGAAAAGGTTGCAATAATCACTAAACAAAGAAATCAAAAGACCAAGAACAAACACAACCAGTTGAATATGATTTCCATCATTCTATGGTGATTGAATTGTTTAAGTTTACACTTACGTTTTCAGAATTTGAACCAAAAAACAGAACTATTGTGCAGCACTCAGTGTCTGAGTCACATAAACCAGGAGACTCTGTGACCCTAAACTGTACAATACCCACTAAGACCTGTTCAGGAGAACACAGTGTATATTGGTTCAGACATGGCTCAGGAGAATCCCGTCCAGGAATCCTTTACACCCATGGAGGCAGAAGTGATCAGTGTGAGAAGAGCCCTGAGGCTGGGTCTCCTACACAGAGCTGTGTCTACAACCTCCCCAAGAGGAACCTCAGCCTCTCTGATGCTGGGACTTACTACTGTGCTGTGGCCTCATGTGGAGAGATACTGTTTGGAATGCATGGGACCATGCTGGATATTGAAGGTCAGAAATTACATTTGAAAACAATTTTAAATGCAAGCAGAAATTACAAAAAACTAATTTGTAAAATTCTCTTTTAGTCTGTTCAGAGAGCATCCCAGATCTGCTTCTCCTTGTGTACTTCTTGGGTGCAGCATTAGGAATCTTGATCGTTTTGTTGACCTGCTTTGTGTTTAAAATAAACAGGAAACAATGTCCTCACTGCAGAGGTAGGTGATGCTAATGTAAAGGCAACCTGTGAACCTATCTGAAAAATTTCCTTTTTTCTTTTCTTTGGAGTTTCAAGCATTTGAGTAACTACTAACGCAGGACAAATAATGTTAACTTCTTAACCCTCTCCACCCTTAGTTTCTGGATCAGTCTCTCAGACAACACGTTCAATCTCTCCTGAATACAGAGAGGTATGTCTTTTCTTCAGCAATGTTGCAGTGATGCAATGCAATAACCTTACGTTTACATAAACTAGACCACTAACCAGGGTTAAAATTCTGTGTTTGACAATGAGCAAGATAGACAATGAGAACAGCTAAAAAGTAACACGAGTACACAACACTATCTGACAAGTAACTCAAACAACCTTTTTCCACTGCTAGGGTGAAGATGCAGAAAACCTCCATTACGCTGCTCTGAATCTGAAGAAGAAGAAAAGCAAACCCAAAAGAGAGAGAGAGAACGTGGAGAGAGACACAATGTACTCTGGTGTTAGAGAATAGAGCTGGTAGAAGAAAGCTGCTCTGATATGTTTATTGCTGGCTTCCCTTTCTATACAAATAATCTCATTATTCAGAATAATATCAAGAGTGATGTACTCTTGTTCTATATTTTTTGATGAATAAAGCTTTGTATTAAAGTTCATCATACTGTAATGCCAGGAATCTGTGTGTTTGTGTCTGTGGCTCAATTATCTCACAAACCGGGCATTGTGGGAAGTTAAGATGCGCAGGTGTAACGCTCAGGACCCAAGGAGGTGCAGTGAAGCAGGTGAAGTGGGGAAGCAACAGATACATGAAAGTAACTTTGAAGTGATGTTAAAGGTGCAGCTTTTGAACAGGCAAGGTAGGCCACAGTCCATTATGAGGGGCCCTGGGGTCTGAGAAACTGCCGTTTAAACATTTGCGAAGTTATATGAACTTACATGATTTTAGCAACATTCTCAAAGCTTGAATTGAAAGGCAATGAAGGAAAAAGTGGATCAATGAAGTGGAGCAGATAATGAAAGCAGGACCGTGCATGCCGTGGTAAGTGGAGCAGATGACGTGGCACTCAACTAACTTGGAAGAACTGAAAGAAAGGTAATAGTAATGAATTCATTTAGCTATATTAAGCAATCGTACAGAAATTAAACTTCATTCAACTTGGTTTACGGAAATGAACGTTGTCTCTCTGCCATTTCTGGGCGTTTTGTGAGTGAATAGCTGACCAGGTTATTCAACAAAATGTTTGGCTCGCCCAACTTTGAGAATGTTACTGAAATAAATTAAGTTCATAAACTTAGCTGATAATGTTAAAACACAAGTTTGTCAGCCCTCAGGGATCTCCTAATGGGGACTGGCCTGCCTTGCCTATCCAAAAGCTGAGCCTTTTATAACACCTCAAATGTAATATGTATTTTTCACATCCAAACAACTTCTTCCGCTTCACTGCAACCCCTTGGATCCCGAGCTAGCTTGCCTTGGTTTTTTAAAACAAATTAATTACCGTATTTTTGGAAAATATGCTGCATTTTCTATAAACCGCACCCCACCAGAATGGGAGCTTTGTATTTAGATTATCGTGTATCAGTAACCCAAAGTTAGTTAAGAATCTAATTAAGTGTATTAAACCTTTTCCATTACAGCATTTAAAAAATAATAATTATTCCAGTACAGCCAGGAGTGTGTAACTCTGAACTGTTCAATACACACAGACATGTGCAGAAGAATACACTGTCTAATGGTTCATATATGGTTTAGGGGAAGTCTGTCAAGGAATCATTAAACCCATGGAAGTAGGAGTTGTCCGTGTGAGGGGAGGCTAGGTCTCCTATACAGAGCTGTCTACCCCAAGAGGAGGTTCATGATGTTGTCTTCTTATGATATTTATAGCTGTATCCTGTATCCACCTCACAGTGACTATGCGGTGTGATTTCAGAAAAAGACAACAACTTCACAGTCAGACCCCTAGCTAAGGCCACCCCTCTCTTTAGACAGGAAGCTTCCTTCAAACCGTTGGTGCAGCAGGCCCACAAACACACAAGCCACCAAGAAAACACCTTTTACAGAAGCACCTTTTATTTTCCATGAAGAGGGCAGACATGACGTGTTTGACTTCAGTTTATTTTTGGTCTAGAGCTTAGTGGCACATACTGTAGTAAGATATGAAACACTGACATACCAAGTCAGACATTGACCATGACATGAAGATGTGTAACTCATCTCTCAGTCAGGAGCAGAACACCCGAACAATACAGTTATAGTCTAAATAAGTAAAAGTGCTTAAAAACCTATTGTTAAACTCTCCTACAAAATGTTTTCGAAACGTGTCTTGTCTCTTGAGTATTGCAGTCTGCTGCATAAGTATTAAGGTTATCTAGACAGTATGGCCTCTTGCACATACTGTAGGACCCTCCTACTTTGTTTCTGTTCCTTTCACTCTGTCTTTTTATCTGACCCTGTTTCACTCTCTATCTGTCGCATCACAGCAAAGCTCCTTTTTTATTTATCCATAGGTTTCTGATCTGTGTCACTAATGCTAATTTTCCTTCATCCAGCATGTTTTGTTCAAGAAAACAGACCTTGGTGGCTAAATGATGTTTATGTATTAGGATTCTTCTTATACATTGTCAGGCATGGTCAGGGTTGGACAACATGCTCAGAGTTGTAGCCAAGTTGACTTAGGTGGATGCATGATAGAGACCAGATACTGTATCTCACATTATACATGATCTCTATGGAAACAGGAAGTCCCTGTGTTTCATGTAGTTCAGCTCCACCTCCAAATGGAAAGTGTCACATTGGTCACCTGACAAAGGTGCATTAGCTGTGTTGGCATCAGTGTGAAGATGTGTGTGCATGGGTATCAATGCAGAGTTTACCTCCAGAGAATGAGCAGATCCTAATGTTGTAAATGAATAAAGATTTTCTCATCTAGTGCTACCTGTTCATAGGGTCAGATGCTCTGAACTTTTCTTTTGTTTCCTGTGTTCATATGTAAGTACAGTGCCTTCTCACATACGACTCCATTACCTTATCATTCTCTCCCTCTCTTTCTCTCTCACTCTCCGTTGCTTGCTAACTCTGATTGTGGTTTTCTGCAGGATGCATGCTACTGGTCTGGTATTCTCACATTCAGTACTAGGCTGCAACACTTCAATGGTCTTAAGGTCACTCACTATGTTGGGGACACTATGAACACTGTTTACAGTATGAAAGATTACAATTTGTTATGTAATCTGCAAAACCTTACCCTCTCTGACACTGGGACTACAGTACTGGGCTGTTGTCTCTCCCTCGTCCCCTGTAAGGACAGACTGTTCGGAGATGGAACCATGCTGGACATTGACAATGTCTGCTCTCTCTCTGTCTCTCTCTTTCTCAGTAAATAGTGATAGCACGGATGTAAACCCTGTTTCTATGGAAAACTGTTGAGAATCAAATCAGATGGATTTTGCCTTGTTTAAAGTACATCAAAATATATCAGCTATCCTTAAGTTAATAGCACAAAAAAATAGTAAATTGTCTGAAATGTTTCATTAAACAGTATATACCTCTTCTGTCAATTGATTAGGTCAAACTGCATTATTAGCATGGTTCTCCCTACTGAGCCAATGAGCACGAAGTAAAAATACAATGGTTTATCCATCAGTGTGTAATGCCATTCTGTATATGAAATGCAACGCAGTGAGGCAATGCTGCCTGAATAGGGTGTCACCTAAATCTAAAAGAGTCTTCTTAGCCAATCAAACACAACCACACTTACGAAGAGTTGGATACGTACATCAAAGTTTCCATTGCGCAAAGACACAGATGTAAAGATGAGACCTTCAAAGATGGTCACGCTGGGTTTGGTAGTTCTACTTCTCTGGGAACATGGTAAGTTCAAATGGACATAGTCATTTATACACATCCTTTGTATGGAATACAATCACAATGTTCTCTCCTCGTTGCAGTTCATGTGCTAGAGGTGACACAGTCTTCAGCCATTCGCCCGGATAGTCATCTCAAGTCCGTCGCTGTTGGAGACACAGTGACTCTGCACTGCTTCAACCAAGATGTTATGACAATGCACTTTCTCTTGGTACCGGCAAACCCTAGGAGATAAACCACAGCTGGTATCTACAATGTATAAGTATGAACAAAAAGCTAGACTGCACAATGAGTTTAAGGATGAATCCTCGCTTCTCTGTGCAATGTGGTGAAGGAACAAATCACCTGACAATCTCAGATGTCCAACCTTCAGATTCAGCTATGTACTTTTGTTCTAAAACATCCGTAAATACACTGGAATTTGCTGATGGTGTCTTCCTCAATGTAAAAGGTACAGTCTGAAAGAAGCAACACTTTTCCATTTGATTTCAGGTTAAATACGAGTTATTGTGAACAGATTATTGTCCTAGGTAATGTAGGTGAGTGGTTATGCAATATTATCATTCTAGTTTCAAAATCTTCAACAGATAATATAAATGATCTTGTCAGGGTGCATCTGCAGTAGAATTTTTCAGCAGCAGTGAGTGTCTTAGTAACACAAACCAGGAGAATCTGTCACTAACTTGGAGAGACATATGAGACACTGATCTTTTTCATTGTAAATTCCTATGATTTTAGTTTTGGAAAGTATTATAGACAAAAATCTGCGCAAGATAATGTGACAAAATGTTTTTAGGTCCAGGTTCCAATACCAAAGAAGTTGTCCAGCAGCCAGTGTCTGAGTCCATCCAGCCAGGAGACTCTGTTACTCTGAACTGTACAATACAGACTGAGACCTGTACAGGAGAACACAGTGTCTATTGGTTCACACATGGCTCAGGAGAATCCCAGTCCAGGAATCCTTTACACCCATGGAGGCAGGAGTGATCAGTGTGAGAAGAGCCCTGAGGCTGGGTCTCCTACACAGAGCTGTGTCTACAACCTCCCCAAGAGGAACCTCAGCCTCTCTGATGCTGGGACTTACTACTGTGCTGTGGCCTCATGTGGGGAGATACTGTTTGGAAATGGGACCAAGCTGGATATAAAGTCATGTGGTGAAGACCAGATGAGAATCCTGGTGCTTCTCTCCATCATGAGAACTGGAGTTCTCTTCTGCTGTCTGTTCATCGTTATCATCTTCTGTTTCATTAAAGAAATCCAGCTAAGGGTGATATCCATCTCTCTGAGCTGTACTTTGTCATGTATGTCTTACTTATGTAATTATTATCTTAATTGATTTGCAGTGTGTATAACATTTGATGTCTGAGAATCTTTCCCCAAAAAGCATTTTTGTAGATTTTTGGGGGATTGGTTCCATAGAACCTCAGCTGGCTTATCTGTACTGGATGTTTTTTCCTATTTTAAATAAAGCTGTAGTCTAATGTAAGAAAAAGCTGTGTGTTTTTCTACGTGAGGGCCATGAAAGACATGTAAGGTGAGAGCTCAAATATATTACTACAGAGTAACATATCCATTACTCCCCTTAACCTGTCCACAAACGTAGTACATACAAATACTAAACATGTTTAATTGCTTAATGTTATAACTAATAAAACTCCTGTCACAAAGGTAAGGTTCATTGACATACTGTGAAATTGACAAAGTAGTCATAAGCAGTAGCACAGTAACAACTTGTCACACTATATAAACACTACAGACATTTTACAGCCTGAAGCTGATATTGTTGCTCACTTTTATCCTGCTGCCTGTCAGTTTGTGGGAAAATCATTCCACAAACACAAACAAGCATGTTATTATAAATACATAGACATCTAAGAAGCATGAGTTATTTAAGGGGCCGTAGATTTTCAAAAGACAGAAAAATTACGGTTCCACACCTCAAGTCATTGAGGTTCATATCTGTAGCTAGCGACACTTGCAGTACAAGATTTTTCCACTGATGGAAACCAAGTGCTAATAGTTGACCGACAGTTCTTGATGCACTAAATTTGTCTGAGCTGCTCTACAAGAGTAAAAATGGCCTCCACCTCAATATATCAGGTAGAATTTGTATTACATATATTGACATTGTTTAGAGTGTTACAAAAATATAGAGGCCTATTTCAACAAAAGTATTTGCTGAAAATCTTACACCAAAGATAAACAGCTTTAGTGAGAGTCAAACTGTTCTCATCCAAGTAATGTAAAGACAGTTATTGAGATAACTCCAGCATCAATCCCCCCCCCCCCCCCGCCTCCCTTTTATATATATTTTATTTTTAAAGGAGTCATTTACTGATTTTATAGGCTACCTATTTCACACTGTTCCTTAAGGTCTCAGAAAGGGTATGTAACTTTGGTTGGGCTGAAAATGGCCTGGGTGCTGTTGTATGCGCCCTAATGCACCCTGTGAAATAGCCCTGGGAAAAAAATAAGTATTTCTCCCTTTTATGGTATGGTCATGAATATATAGATGAGCTGCGCGCTGATTGGTTGGTTTACAACGAGTGAAGCTGCGGAGCAAAGACGCAACATGGCCAACAGCACTCACTGAAACAACGAAGGTTTGACTTGAAACTTGAAATAAAAACGTACAAATAAATCTATTGTGTCTACACAACACTGTTTTCAACAGATTGACTAGATATCATTTGAAATGATAACGTTAGTTGTATCCACTTCAAGGGAAGGATAAAAAAGAGAAGGACACGGCCGGGTAGCTACAGTTCTTAAACCGTAGCGAGACCCTTAACTTTCTCGCCTGCAACCCGAAAAAACAAATTCACCCACAGCAAGGCCTATTACAGTGGAACATAAAAACATCAAATAATTTCTGTACATAGAGCCACAGTATGAAACTGGGACTAAACCACACTGGCATCATTTTCCTTATTCAATAAATGAATAAAAGCTTTTGTATATCACTTTTGTGAAGATAATAGTTATTTATTTGTTACTTGTTATAAATCTTTTATAAATTTTATTTTACATTTTAATTAATTTGAGCCCTGTAACCCTGGGTTAGGCTACATCTTGTTTGTTGGCCTTTTGGAGGCCATCCACATAGTTTGCAAAGCTAACAGTTTGGCTCTCCTTTCCTCCTCTGTCTCCTCTTTGATTTCCCAGAAGTGCAAGATATTGTTCCAGAAACCACCTTTCTTCTTTTTCTCTGTTTGCAAGAGACAACCATAAAATATTTATACATGGTCTAAAGTACACATAATAATTACATATCAACATATCAAACCTACAATGGTTTCTTAATGAAGACATTCTAACATGACTTACGCATCTTACATTTTTGGTAAATTTCCATAGTGCCTACTTTTGCTGCACTTTGCCAGGTTGACATTCCGAGCGTTATGGAGATCACATACTATACTTTCACATCACAAGATCTGGGAGAAGTGACTAGTTTTATAATGTTCTTACTTGTCTCTGACTCTTCCTCTGACTCATCCTCTGACCCTTCCTCTGACAGTTCCTCTGACCGTTCCTCTGACAGTTCCTCTGACCCTTCCTCTGACCTTCCTCTGACTCTTCTCCCTCTGACTCTTCTCCTTCTGACTCTTCTCCCTCTGACTCATCCTCACAGACTCTTTTATCCATAACCTTCTCCCGTTTTTTACGATCTTTTCTTTGGAAAAACGTTGCGATCTTCTTGAAGAAACCACCCTTCTTCTTTTTCTCTGTTTGCAAGAGACAAGCACAACATATTTCTACATGGTCTAGAGTACACTGAATATCCTCATATCAAACCTACAATTGTTTCTTAATGAAGAAATTGTAACATGACTTACACATCTTACATTTTTGGTAAATTGCCATAGTGAAATGGAATGTACTTTTCCTGCACTTTGCCAGGTTGACATTCCGAGTGTTATAGAGATCACATACTATACTTTCACATCACAAGATCTGGGAGAAGTGACTAGTTTTAAAATGTTCTTACTTGTCTCTGACTCCTCCACTGACTCTTCCTTCTCTGACTCTTTCCTCCCTGACTCCTCCACTGACTCTTCCTTCTCTGACTCTTTCCTCTCTGACTCCACTGACTCTTCCTTCTCTGACTCTTTCCTCCCTGACTCCTCCACTGATTCTTCCTTCTCTGACTCTTTCCTCCCTGACTCCTCCACTGACTCTTCCTTCTCTGACTCTTTCCTCCCTGACTCCTCCACTGACTCTTCCTTCTCTGACTCTTTCCTCCCTGACTCCTCCACTGATCCTTCCTTCTCTGGCTCCTTTGACTCATCCTCACAGACTCTTTTCTCCGTAACCTTCTCTTCTGTGATTTTCGGTATTATTTCATCCTCTTTTACTTGTTGTCTCTGCTCCTTTTGAATGTTCTGCTGCCTCTTCAGCTCGACGAGTCTCCCAGCTTTTCTCTCCGTTCTCCTCTTGACTGCCCGTCGCAGATTCTCTTCCCACACTTTACTTGCCTCTGCATCGAAGGGTTGTTGGCAAGCCTTCCGTTGTTTGTCTTCCTCCTCCCATCTCTTCTCTAACTCTTTCATTTTCTTATCCTCTCTCATAATGTTCTCCCTATCTTTGACTAAATCTATTTGTAAGTCGAATGCTTTTTGGAGCCAATAGTCGTCTGCAGCTTTCTCTTTCATGTCGAACAACTTGGCCAACTGTATTTTATCCATCTCTCTTAGTCTTTCCTTCTCTTTTTCTTCCTCCTCCCTC
>CM042875.1:8527117-8580191 GCA_023658055.1 Thaleichthys pacificus | reverse complement strand
TACTTCTGTTCTAAAACATACGTAAATACACTGGAATTTGCTGATGGTGTCTTCCTCAATGTAAAAGGTATGGTTTAAACAAGCAAAACTTTTCCATTTCATTTTAGGTTAAATATGAGATATTTTGAGCAGATTAGAATCTCGAGGCAATTTAGGTGAGCGTTCATGCAATAATAACAGTCTAGTTTCAAAATCTACAGCAACTGTTTTATAGATCCTCTTGTCAGGGTGCATCTGCAGTAGAATTTTTGTGTAGCCGTGAGTAACACAAACCAGGAGAATCTGTGACTAACATAGAGAGACATATGAGACACTGATCTTTTTCATTGTAAATTCCTGTGATTTTTGTTTTGGAAAAGGATTATAGACAAAAACCTGCACAAGATAATGTGACAACATGTTTTTAGGTCCAGGTTCCAATACCAAAGCAGTTGTCCAGCAGCCTGTGTCTGAGTCCATCAAGCCAGGAGACTCTGTTACTCTGAACTGTACAATACCCACTGAGACCTGTGCAGGAGAACACAGTGTCTATTGGTTCAGACATGGCTCAGGAGAATCCCATCCAGGAATCCTTTACACCCATGGAGGCAGGAGTGATCAGTGTGAGAAGAGCCCTGAGGCTGGGTCTCCTACACAGAGCTGTGTCTACAACCTCCCCAAGAGGAACCTCAGCCTCTCTGATGCTGGGACTTACTACTGTGCTGTGGCCTCATGTGGGGAGATACTGTTTGGAAATGGGACCAGGCTGGATATTGAAGGTCAGAAATTACATTTGAAAACAATTTTAAATGCAAGCAGAAATTACAAAAAACTAATTTGTAAAATTCTCTTTTAGTCTGTTCAGAGAGCATCCCAGATCTGCTTCTCCTTGTGTACTTCTTGGGTGCAGCATTAGGAATCTTGTTCATGCTGATCGTTTTGTTGACCTGCTTTGTGTTTAAAATAAACAGGAAACAATGTCCTCACTGCAGAGGTAGGTGATGCTAATGTAAAGGCAACCTGTGAACATATCTATCTGAAAAATTTCCTTTTTTCTTTTCTTTGGAGTTTCAAGCATTTGAGTAACTACTAACGCAGGACAAATAATGTTAACTTCTTAACCCTCTCCACCCTTAGTTTCTGGATCAGTCTCTCAGACAACACGTTCAATCTCTCCTGAATACAGAGAGGTATGTCTTTTCTTCAGCAATGTTGCAGTGATGCAATGCAATAACCTTACGTTTACATAAACTGGACCACTAACCAGGGTTAAAATTCTGTGTTTGACAATGAGCAAGATAGACAATGAGAACAGCTAAAAAGTAACACGAGTACACAACACTATCTGACAAGTAACTCAAACAACCTTTTTCCACTGCTAGGGTGAAGATGCAGAAAACCTCCATTACGCTGCTCTGAATCTGAAGAAGAAGAAAAGCAAACCCAGAAGAGAGAGAGAGAACGTGGAGAGAGACACAGTGTACTCTGGTGTTAGAGAATAGAGCTGGTAGAAGAAAGCTGCTCTGATATGTTTATTGCTGGCTTCCCTTTCTATACAAATAATCTCATTATTCAGAATAATATCAAGAGTGATGTACTCTTGTTCTATATTTTTTGATGAATAAAGCTTTGTATTAAAGTTCATCATACTGTAATGCCAGGAATCTGTGTGTTTGTGTCTGTGGCTCAATTATCTCACAAACCGGGCATTGTGGGAAGTTAAGATGCGCAGGTGTAATGCTCAGGACCCAAGGAGGTGCAGTGAAGCAGGTGAAGTGGGGAAGCAACAGATACATGAAAGTAACTTTGAAGTGATGTTAAAGGTGCAGCTTTTGAACAGGCAAGGTAGGCCACAGTCCATTATGAGGGCCCCTGGGGTCTGAGAAACTGCCGTTTAAACATTTGCGAAGTTATATGAACTTACATGATTTTAGCAACATTCTCAAAGCTTGAATTGAAAGGCAATGAAGGAAAAAGTGGATCAATGAAGTGGAGCAGATAATGAAAGCAGGACCGTGCATGCCGTGGTAAGTGGAGCAGATGACGTGGCACTCAACTAACTTGGAAGAACTGAAAGAAAGGTAATAGTAATGTAATTCATTTAGCTATATTAAGCAATCGTACAGAAATTAAACTTCATTCAACTTGGTTTACGGAAATGAACGTTGTCTCTCTGCCATTTCTGGGCGTTTTGTGAGTGAATAGCTGACCAGGTTATTCAGCAAAATGTTTGGCTCGCCCAACTTTGAGAATGTTACTGAAATCAATTAAGTTCATAAACTTAGCTGATAATGTTAAAACACAAGTTTGTCAGCCCTCAGGGATCTCCTAATGGGGACTGGCCTGCCTTGCCTATCCAAAAGCTGAGCCTTTTATAACACCTCAAATGTAATATGTATTTTTCACATCCAAACAACTTCTTCCGCTTCACTGTAACCCCTTGGATCCCGAGCTAGCTTGCCTTGGTTTTTTAAAACTAATTAATTACCGTATTTTTGGAAAATATGCTGCATTTTCTATAAACCGCACCCCACCAGAATGGGAGCTTTGTATTTAGATTATCGTGTATCAGTAACCCAAAGTTAGTTAAGAATCTAATTAAGTGTATTAAATCTTTTCCATTACAGCATTTAAAAAATAATAATAATTCCAGTACAGCCAGGAGTGTGTAACTCTGAACTGTTCAATACACACAGACATGTGCAGAAGAACACACTGTCTAATGGTTCATATATGGTTTAGGGGAAGTCTGTCAAGGAATCATTAAACCCATGGAAGTAGGAGTTGTCCGTGTGAGGGGAGGCTGGGTCTCCTATACAGAGCTGTCTACCCCAAGAGGAGATTCATGATGTTGTCTTCTTATGATATTTATAGCTGTATCCTGTATCCACCTCACAGTGACTATGCAGTGTGCTTTCAGAAAAAGACAACAACTTCACAGTCAGACCCCTAGCTAAGGCCACCCCTCTCTTTAGACAGGAAGCTTCCTTCAAACCGTTGGTGCAGCAGGCCCACAAACACACAAGCCACCAAGAAAACACCTTTTACAAAAGCACCTTTTATTTTCCATGAAGAGGACAGACATGACGTGTTTGACTTCAGTTTATTTTTGGTCTAGAGCTTAGTGGCACATACTGTAGTAAGATACGAAACACTGACATACCAAGTCAGACATTGACCATGACATGAAGATGTGTAACCCATCTCTCAGTCAGGAGCAGAACACCCACACAATACAATTATAGTCTACATAAGTAAAAGTGCTTAAAAACCTATTGTTAAACTCTCCTACAAAATGTTTTCGAACGTGTCTTGTCTCTTGAGTATTGCAGTCTGCTGCATAAGTATTAAGGTTATCTAGACAGTATGGCCTCTTGCACATACTGTAGGACCCTCCTACTTTGTTTCTGTTCCTTTCACTCTGTCTTTTTATCTGACCCTGTTTCACTCTCTATCTGTCGCATCACAGCAAAGCTCCTTTTTTATTTATCCATAGGTTTCTGATCTGTGTCACTAATGCTAATTTTCCTTCATCCAGCATGTTTTGTTCAAGAAAACAGACCTTGGTGGCTAAATTATGTTTATGTGTTATGATTCTTCTTATACATTGTCAGGCATGGTTGGGGTTCAATGGTGTTGGACAACATGCTCAGAGTTGTAGCCAAGTTGACTTGGTGGATGCATGATAGAGACCAGATACTGTATCTCACATTATACATGATCTCTATGGAGACAGGAAGTCCCTGTGTTTCATGTAGTTCAACTCTACCTAAAGATGGCAAGAATCACTTAGGTTACCTGACAAGGGTGCAGTAGCTGTGTTGGCATGAGTGTGCATATGTGTGCATGGGTATCAATACCGTTTTCCTGCAGAGAATGAGCAGATACTAATGTTGTAAATTAATAAAGATTTTATCATCTAGTGCTACCTGTTCATAGGGTCAGATGCTCTCCACTTTTCTTTTGTTTTTTTGTGGTCGTCTGTAAGTACAGTGCCTGCTCACATACGACCCTTTTACTTTCTCATTATCTCTCTATCTCTCTTTCTCTCTCACTCTGTTGCTTGTTAACTCTGATTGTGGTTTTCTGCAGGATGCATGCTACTGGTCTGGTATTCTCACATTCAGTACTTGGCTGCAACACTTCAATGGTCTTAAGTCACTCACTATGTTGGGGACATATGAACACTTTAAGTATGAAATTACAATTTGTTATGTAATCTGCAAAACCTTACCCTCTCTGACACTGGGACTACAGTACTGGGCTGTTGTCTCTCCCTCGTCCCCTGTAAGGACAGACTGTTCGGAGATGGAACCATGCTGGACATTGACAATGTCTGCTCTCTCTCTGTCTCTCTCTTTCTCAGTAAATAGTGATAGCACGGATGTAAACCCTGTTTCTATGGAAAACTGTTGAGAATCAAATCAGATGGATTTTGCCTTGTTTAAAGTACATCAAAATATATCAGCTATCCTTAAGTTAATAGCACAAAAAAATAGTAAATTGTCTGAAATGTTTCATTAAACAGTATATACCTCTTCTGTCAATTGATTAGGTCAAACTGCATTATTAGCATGGTTCTCCCTACTGAGCCAATGAGCACGAAGTAAAAATACAATGGTTTATCCATCAGTGTGTAATGCCATTCTGTATATGAAATGCAACGCAGTGAGGCAATGCTGCCTGAATAGGGTGTCACCTAAATCTAAAGAGTCTTCTTAGCCAATCAAACACAACCACACTTACGAAGAGTTGGATACGTACATCAAAGTTTCCATTGCGCAAAGACACAGATGTAAAGATGAGACCTTCAAAGATGGTCACGCTGGGTTTGGTAGTTCTACTTCTCTGGGAACATGGTAAGTTCAAATGGACATAGTCATTTATACACATCCTTTGTATGGAATACGATCACAATGTTCTCTCCTCGTTGCAGTTCATGTGCTAGAGGTGACACAGTCTTCAGCCATTCGCCCGGATAGTCATCTCAAGTCCGTCGCTGTTGGAGACACAGTGACTCTGCACTGTTTCTACAAAGGTGTTACGGCAATGCACTTTTCTTGGTACCGGCAAACTCTAGGAGATAAACCCCAGCTGGTATCTACAATGTATAAGTTTGAACCAAAAGCCAGACTGCACAATGAGTTTGAGTACAATCCTCGCTTCTCTGTGCAATGTGGTGAAGGAACAAATCACCTGACAATCTCAGACGTTCAACCTTCAGATACAGCTATGTATTTCTGTGGAAGCGCACACTCCAATGTTGTAGTATTTGTTGACGACGTCTTTCTCAATGTAAAAGGTACAGATTTTATGTTAGTATTGAAATAGTATAGAATCAGTAGTAAGAACATTTTTCTGATCTTTTGAGCAAATTTGAACCTCATCCAATCTCACTATTTGTGATTCTTGCTGGAATGATTATCTGGATATCAAATTGATTAAATCATTGATATCTATACTTCTTCACAGGGTCCGACAGTATTGTAACTATTGTCCAGCAGCCTGTGTCTGAGTCAGTGCAGCCAGGAGACTCTGTTACTCTGAACTGTACAATACACACTGAGACCTGTGCAGGAGAACACAGTGTCTATTGGTTCAGACAGGGCTCAGGAGAATCCCATCCAGGAATCCTTTACACCCATGGAGGCAGGAGTGATCAGTGTGAGAAGAGCCCTGAGGCTGGGTCTCCTACACAGAGCTGTGTCTACAACCTCCCCAAGAGGAACCTCAGCCTCTCTGATGCTGGGACTTACTACTGTGCTGTGGCCTCATGTGGAGAGATACTGTTTGGAAATGGGACCAGGCTGGACATTGAAGGTCAGAAATTCATTTTCAAAACAATTTTAAATGCAAACAAAAATTAATAAAAACTTATTTGTAAAATTCTCTTTTTGTTTCTTCAGAGAGCATCCCAGATCTGCTTCTCCTTGTGTACTTCTTGGGTGCAGCATTAGGAATCTTGCTCATGCTGATCGTTGTGTTGACCTACTTTGTGTTTAAAATAAGCAGGAAATACTGTCCTCACTGCAGAGGTAGGTGATGCTAATGTAAAGGCAACCGGTGAACCTTTCTCAGAAATGTCCTTTCTGTTTCAAGCATTTGAGTAACTACTAACGCAGGACAAATAATGTTAACTTCTTACCACTCTGCACCATTAGTTTCTGGATCAGTCTCTCAGACAACACGTTCAATCTCTCCTGAATACAGAGAGGTATGTTTTTTTTCAGCAATTTTGGAGTGATGCAATGAAATAGCCTTACGTTTACATGAACTATACAACTAACCAAGGTTACAAATTCTGTGTTCGACAATGAGCAAGATAGAAAATGAGAACAGATCAAAAGTAACATGAGTACAGTACACTATCTGACAAGTAACTAAAATGAACTTTTTCCTTTACTAGGGCCAAGATACAGAAAGCCTCCATTACGCTGCTCTGAATCTGAAGAAGAAGAAAACCAAACCCAGAAGAGAGAGAGAGAACGTGGAGAGAGACACAGTGTACTCTGGTGTTAGAGATTAGAGCTGGGAGAGGAAAGCTGCTCTGATAAGTTAATCGAGCCACAGATGCACACACAAACGCTCACATTCATGGCATTATAGTATGATGCAGTCTTTGCCTCGTTCTGCTCATACACCATTCTGATCTGTGTGATTATTTGACATTTACATTAAAAAAATAGCTTACATGGGTGAATTGGCTCGGTTATTTTCAATGAATTAATTAGGTCATTTGGAGGAGATAATATCTCTATCGAAAGACATAAGCGACGACATGCATCTGAACAGCTTTTTTCTCTCTCTTAATTTGTTTTTTTTCCCTCGCTTGTCCTTACGTAGTTATTGGTTCTCACAGTGGGTACAGAAGTGGCATTCTATTCCACATTGAAATTTCACTTAAAAATAATTGTCTGCAAGATTTAAGAATAGGCAATCCTAGCCTATAGTCTTCTGTATTATTTAATATGGAGTATTCATTATTATTGTTATGATTAACTTGTCCACTGTCCATTGTCAAGGTAACCATCCATTTTAGTGCTCACAAAAACTTCACATTTATCAATTGCTGAACTTTCTTTGAATTCTATAACCCAAGATAATCTTTTGTAGAACTGTGTAATAGTACCTTGCATAGGTCAAAGGTCAAAAGTTCAGCAAATAACAAACATTGCCACTTTGTCATAGAATTAGGAAACATAAGTGTGAATATTGCACCTTCCTTAAGAATGTGCCTCACCTCTTGCCTTTGTTTTAGGAAAGCTGACTAACATTGAGATTGTGTTGATGTGAATGTTAACTTGTGAGGCTGTTTCACTTTTGCTTCATTCTCGGTCAAGGAATTAAGAGATAAACTTGACTGATGCAATACAAGCGGTGTAAAGCGGGTCAGTGATGACATTTGTGGAAGTAGATGTCTGACTACACAATGCCATGCAGGGGAGTATGTTGTTTTCAAATGTGGGTGTGACAGCTTTTTTTAAACATTGATGATACAAAACAATGAAACTTACACCCTTGCTTCTGTGTGTTTTGGGCAAAGCCAAAGTATGTTGTCAAACTTTTAACCATGTCTTTAGTTTAAATATAGCTTTACATTTCCTGTATATTTTGCTGTTCAGTAAATAATTATTTAATGCATTAGTTATTAAAAAACATTGACAGGCTACCAATCTCCATTTAAACAACCTTTTGTTGGATTACTGAGTGATTCATTGGAAGGCATGATATTGCCCGGATAGCCAATAGCATTACTCAGTTCAGTGCCCCCTCCTACTTATTGCAGACAATCTTATATAAATGTGTCTGGGTGTGCCCACTTCCTAGTTAAATACAGAGTTAACTGACATTGAAATGATTCTGTTTGGGCTCATCTTTTTGTTTAATATTAAATCAGGTAGGACATTAAAACATTTTAGAACCCTTTAGAACTAACCCTTTGTCTTTAGGAATTTATTACCTTGCATGATCACGGGCATTCTGACATTTCTTTGAATATTTAATGTTAACAATGGATTAATCTAACTAAATCGTAAAAAAAATCTGAAAGCTTTGTTTTCTTTTTACCTTGGCAGTTTGTACATTGAACGAGGACGTCATTGTGCAACCAGATCATGTCATGGTGGTCAGAGAGGGAGAAAGTGTGAATCTAACTTGCCTCCGTACATATAATAAGGCTGTTCTGTGGTTCAAGCAGATTATTGGGCAGAAGCCTGTTCTGATTGTTACATCATATCCACATTCCTTTATATTTAACATCAAAGATCTGAAACCTGATACTGAACACCTTAATGTGAGAAGAGGAGTCAATAGTTGTAATCTGACCATCACCCAGACTCAGCTAGAGGATTCAGCCACTTACTACTGTACACTTCAATTCATTGGCATCACATTTGGAGATGGAACTCTTCTAATTGTTAAAGGTAAAGACTTATAACATCTTTAATCATAAATGCACAACAAAAAATCCATATTTCTGTATTTCAATATCTCATACATATTTACACAAATAAAAGTGTTTAATGGAACCAATTTGTAGGTCCTACTGACTTGTGTAATTGATCAAAAATCATTTCCATCCTTCTGTGTTGATTGAATTGTTTGAGTTTTCACATTCTTTTTCAGAATTTGAACCGAAAAGCAGAACTATTGTGCAGCACTCAGTGTCTGAGTCACATAAACCAGGAGACCCTGTGACCCTAAACTGTACAATACACACTGAGACCTGTTCTGGAGAACACAATGTATATTGGTTCAGACATGGCTCAGGAGAATCCCGTCCAGTAATCCTTTATACCCATGGAGGCAGGAAGTGATCAGTGTGAGAAGAGCCCTGAGGCTGGGTCTCCTACACAGAGCTGTGTCTACAACCTCCCCAAGAGGAACCTCAGCCTCTCTGATGCTGGGACTTACTACTGTGCTGTGGCCTTATGTGGGGAGATACTGTTTGGGAATGGGATCAAGCAAGACATTCAAGGTAAACCACTAATCCCAATACATTTCAAACATCTTAGAATTTGAAATACCAAGTGGATATCTGACTGAAATAATCATTTGAACAGCATTTCTTTCCAAACAAATTCTTCCCAATTCTGAATAAAAAGAAAAGTATTAATTAGATGCCTTCCAAGTTTCAGATGTTCCAGATGGTCAGAATCATCCTTTTCTCTTCATCCTATTTTGCCTGATGACAACCGTTTCGATAATGAGTGTGACTGTCAACATTATCGTCTGTTGGAAAATGAAGAGGACACGTTGTGACGTCTGCAAAGGTGTCTTTACTATGACGAATTACCAGTGCACTCCTCTAACATTTAAGAAGGACTATGGAGCTATTTTACACTTAGTTTTCACAATATGCTCATTTTGCTGAACAACATTCAATAGTTCCTCACTGGGAACTGTCTACAGTTTAAGTACAGTATGGCAGACTCTAAAATGTTAAAAGTTTGTATAATTCTGAAAGTGTTTTCTCATGTGTTCATACTCTAAGAGGGGACAGACACGTCCAATTCGCCAAACAGAGTGCAGGTCTGCCTCTGTGAGCAGAACAAATGAACAGGTTAGTTTAGAGGAAAACATTCCTGATTTTAAAATTGGTACAGTACTTTCACTGCATAGGTGATTTAGTTACTGTATACCTATTTGGGTATACTTCTGTATTCAATTTAACAACTCACCAATCTTGTGTAGTTGAAAGTAGTGACAAAGAATTTTCTTGTTTACCAGCATCACAATTTTACAGCATATTGTAACAAATCTTTGTAATTATTCTGTCTTACTTTGTCCCAGGTCAGTGATGATGTTGACCTGAACTACTCTACTTTAAAGTTCACTGACAAGAAGAAAACCAAGCCCAGGAGACAGAGAGACAACACAGGCTACACTGAAGTGAAGTATCAAATAGAAGGCAGTGGCAGCTAATTAGAAACTTATTCTACAAATATTTTGCTTGGACATAAAACCTAAACCAACCTAAGGTTGAAGTAGTATCAATAGATGTTATTGTCATGTGATAATACAATGATGACAGCCCCCCTCATGTTCCAACCGAGGGGGGCTGTCGCTGTCTTGGTGTGTGGGGCTGCATCAAATATCCCTCTTTGCTCAGTTAAATTGCTGCACTAGTCCACACTTGACCGGTGGGGATCTCACCTCATTCTATTATGACTGTAACTGTTAGCTGCTCCTGGCATTCTCTAATCCCTGCTCCCCTCTCTGTGTGTGTGTGTCCCTTCCCCCCCCACCACACACATCCCTTGTGGTGTGGGGGGTTTGAGCTGTCAGCACCTGCCTGGTCGTCGGTCGGCCAACGCTGGACCTGGTCGCGAGTCTCCCGGTCCTGTCCTACATCTATAAAGATTGAACAATGGATTTTTGTGTTTAAAAACCCATTGACACTGTATGACTATGTTAAGCCTGTGTTCTGCTCCTCTCTCTCACCAACCGTCTCTGGAGGAGGGGATCCCTCTCTGAATTGCTCCTCCCAAGGTTTCTTCCATTTTTTCTCCTGCTGAGAGTTTTTCTGGGAGTTTTTCCTTGTCTTCCTTGAGGGTTTAGGTTGGTTGAGGGGCAGTTCTAGGGGCGTATGTGAAGCCCTCTGTGACATGCTTGCGTGTAAAAAGGGCTATACAAATAAATTTGATTTGATTTGATTTGATATTACATTGCTTTATAGAGTGTATTAATCTTGAGCTTTTACAATAATTGTGTTTTTTAATATTTTGCTTTTTTTGTTGTTGCTTTAAACATTATACAAGGATCCAAAATGTTGGTACAATATAAATTGCCACTTTATGTAATTGACCTTTTAAACCTTATGATCATAATGGTTAAATAGGGTTAAAAAATTGTGCAACCTATTCCTGGTTGTGATCATTAAAATCTGTAAGTTACATTGATTTCTGTAATTGTTAGAATTTAATTCAAACTTTATAAATAAGCTTACACCTGTTTGAAAATTGTTCCATGGAAAATATAACTAAATTTGTATTTGATCCCCCTATCCCCAATGAATATTTGAATCGTTTTTTAAGTCATTTACAGTAAGTATTACATTACCTGGACTATCACAATGCACATCCTGTTGCCAGTGGGTGCAGCTCTTCCGTGTTAGAATAGGCTTATCTTCTTGGAGGAAACCAATCACGAGACACAACAGTTAAAAAGCCCATGGTGAGTAAGATGAAGAAGTATCATGTTGTAGTACTGCTGGTAATCTTGATGTTGGCTACAAAAGTTCAAGTTCAAGTATTTTATTGTCAGGTACACAGAACAACACAAGGTCAGACTGACACTGAAATTCTTAAGACAAGACAACGCAAGCACCTGGCATAACATAACATATAAGTACACAGAACATAATTTACATCTATGTGTAGCCCCCACTAGGCCTACCACCAGACTACGCCACCCCTTGAGCTACCCTGGAAGAGCAAGGGGAACTCCGTCCCAATAATGGTCCAACACAGGTTCTTTGGAAAAATATAAAATATCAATTTTATTCTTGGTTCTCGTTAAAACAAGGTGTCACTTGGTTGTCAGAGATAAGTACATAGACAATACATTAAATGCATTTCATGGGGAATGGCCAAGCCATTGGGCAAGCGTCCAGAGCCACTAACACCCAGACTAACAGGGGCCAGCCTCCAATACCACACGTGAAGGAGAGCACACACACTACAAGCTCTTTGGCCACACCACTGCACGCGCACCACTTAGGCACATTAAGAAAAGGGGGTCCACGCTTCACTGCATTACACTGCACATCATATCGAAGGTGAGAACAATACTCAAGAGGAAAACTGGCCGTACTGTAATCTAGGCTAGGGCCCAATCAATACCCAGGCTATTGATGGGGAATGACACAGGGGAGACAGATAAAAAAAAAAAAAAAAAGAAACCCTCTAACCTGTGGCTCACACTATCTCCCTAACCACAGATATACCACTAGGCCCCCAGGCTAGAGGGGAAAACAAATAAACAAATACCGTTAACTTCTAAAAGCAGCACCCGTACATATATGCAAACAACCAAACACAAGGGAACAGCAGCCGACAATGCTGTATAGCTGCGTGCTGCTATAGCTTCTCCGTGGTCTAAACACTGCACCCGAGCGCGTCTTGCACCTGGCGTCTATATGCTGTCAGTAAAATAATCACTGCACTGATACACTTGATCATGAGGCGCTTGATCAGGAGGCGCTCAACGCGGTCCTGTCGGCATCCGCTCAATAACACGCTACCGTGTCGCTGCAGACACCACTCCAGAACGCGGCTACACTCCACAATCGGCAATGCACGCTCCCGGCATAGGGACCCAAGGTCTATATATCTCCATGCCTGTCCCCACTTTACCTAATTGGAAACCACACCCAGCCCCTACTAGTGACGTCAACCCAGGAGAAAGGTGACAGGTGAGTAAAAATAAAAGTTCCCTACACTCACGGTCCCACCGGTTACATATGCTAAGCTTAAATAAGTCAAACTTCCTAAATACTGTATACAGATAACAATAAATAATACACTATACTAACCCTAAATACTCAAACTTCCTAAATATACAGATAACAGTAAATAATACACTATACTAACCCTAAATATACATAAAACCTATTGCAACCCTATAACCTATTCTAACCTAGGTGGAGTACAGTGAGTGCAATAGTGCAAAATTACAGATAGTGCAACCAGCAGCTGAAAGTGACAGTGTGTAAGTAAGTATTAAGAGGTCAATCAATGACTATGTCAATGACCATACAGGAGCCTGATGGCGAGTACAGTAAAGTACAGTAGTGCAATGTTACTGATAGTGCAACCAGTAGCTGAGTGTGACAGTGACAGTGTTTAAAGTGACTAGTGTGAAGTGAATCAATGTCCATATCAATGTCCATTCAGAAGCCTGATGGCCCTTGGATAGAAACTGTTGTCCAGTCTGCGCGTGCGCGACCGAATGCTGCGGTAACGCCTGCCAGAAGACAACGGGGTAAAGAGACTGAAGGATTGGTGGTAACAGTCTCTTAGAATCCTGCCAGCTTTCCTGAGGCAACGTGTGTGGTAGGTGTCCTGTAGGGCTGGGAGCTTCCTGCCGATGATGAACTCAGCAGAACGGACCACACTTTGTAGGGCCTTGCGGTCCCTGTCTGTGCAGCTCCCATACCACACTGTAATACAACCAGTCAGAATGCTCTCTATAGTGCATCTGTAAAAGTTAGTGAGGATGACTGAGTCCATACCAAACTTCTTCAGTCTCCTCAGGAAGAAGAGGCGTTTACGGGCCGCTTTGACCACCTTGTCCGTGTGAACAGACCAGGTGAAGTCGTTGCTGATGTTCACCCTGAGGAACTTGAAGCAGCTGACCTTCTCCACTTCAGATCCGTTGATGAGTAGGGGTGCATGCTCCTCCTCCTGCCGCCTCCTATAGTCCACAATCATCTCCTTGGTCTTGCTGACGTTGAGAGAGAGGTTATTGTCCTGACACCATGATGTCAGGGTGTCAACCTCCTCTCTGTAGGCTGACTCGTCACTGTCAGAGATGAGGCCCACGATGGTTGTGTCGTCAGCAAACTTAACAAGGAGGTTGGAGCGTGAGTGAACAAGGAGAACAGGAGAGGGCTGAGCACACAGCCCTGGGGGATGCCTGAGTTGGTAATCAGTGTGGATGAGGTGCGGTCACCGATTCTCACCACCTGTGGCCTCCCCGTCAGGAAGTGGAAGATCCACTTGCAGAGGGAGGTGCTTAGTCCCAGGTCCACAAGCTTGGAGACCAGTCTGGAGGGGATGATGGTGTTGAATGCTGAGCTGTAGTCAATGAACAGCGTCCTCACATAGGTATTCCCTTTGTCCAGGTGGGAGAGAGCGGTGTGCATAGTCAGAGCGATGGCATCGTCTGTAGACCATGATTTGACTAGCCGCTCGAAGCACTTCATGATGACAGAGGTCAGTGCTATCGGGCGATAGTCGTTCAAACATGTGACCTTGAAGTCAGCTAGTATCAGTCATCTTTCATGATATAAACAAACTGATGGCCTGGTTCATCTACTCATATCAAATTGTTATCCAACAAATGATCACACATATGCCAGCAGCAACCTTCATGATGAGTGAAGGACAACCCTCATTTTGATGTGAAAATCAAAACCCAATAAAAAAAAATGAATCTAAAACATTCGTCCAACTAATTCAGCGATGTATTTCTGTGGATGATATGGACAATCTGTGGACAATGCGATTAAAGATGATCATTTAAGACGATAAAGTATCGCTTCCAATGTTCAAAGGTGAGATTTGTATTTAGATGATTTTGTATCAGTACAATAACCCAAAGTTATTTAAGAATCTAATTACGTGTATTAAACCTTATCCATGACAGCATTATTATTTATTTATTTATTCCAGTACAGCCAGGAGTGTGTAACTCTGAACTGTTCAATACACACAGACATGTGCAGGAGAACACACTGTCTACTGGTTTGCTTACAGAAAAACAACAGTTTCACAGTCAGTCCCCTAGCTAAGGCCACCCCTGTCTTTAGACAAGAAGCTTCCTTCAAACCGTTGGTGCAGCAGGCCCACAAACACAAGCCACCAAGAAAACACCTTTTACAAAAGCACCTTTTATTTTCCATGAAGAGGACAGATATGACGTGTTTAACTTCAGTTTATTTTTGGTCTAGAGCTTAGTGGCACATACTGTAGTAAGATACGAAACACTGACATGCCAAGTAAGACATTGTTCTATGACATGAAGATGTGTAACTCATCTCAGTCAGGAGCAGAACTTTTTTTTCCAAATGTGTCTTGTCTCTTTAGTATTGCAGTCTGCTGCATAAGTAATAAGGTTATCTAGACAGTATGGCCTCTTGCACATACTGTAGGACCCTCCTACTTTGTTTCTGTTCCTTTCACCCTGTTTCACTCTCTATCTGTCGCGTCACAGCAAAGCTCCTTTTTTATTTATCCATAGGTTTCTGATCTATGTCACTAATGCTAATTCTCCTCCTATCCAGAATGTTTTGTTCAAGACAACAGACATTGGTGGCTAAATTATGATTGTGTTATGATTCTTCTTATACATTGTCAGGCATGGTCTGGGTTGAATTGGTGTTGGACAACATGCTCAGAGTTGTAGCCAAGTTGACTTGGTGGATGAATGATAGAGACCAGATACTGTATCTCACATTATACATGATCTCCTATGGAAACAGGAAGTCCCTGTGTTTCATGTAGGTCAGCTCCACCTCCAAATGGAAAGTGTCACATTGGTCACTTGACAAAGGTGCATTAGCTGTGTTGGCATCAGTATGAAGATGTGTGTGTATGGGTATCAATACAAAGTTACCTGCAGAGAATGAGCAGATCCTAATGTTGTAAATGAATAAAGATGTTCTTATCTAGTACTACCTGTTCATAGGGTCAGATGCTCTCCACTTTTCTTTTGTTTTCTGTGGTCGTCTGTAAGTACAGTGCCGTCTCACATACAAACCTTTTACCTTCTCATTCTCTCCCTCTCTTTCTCTCTCACACTGCGTTGCTTGTTGACTCTGATTGTGGTTTTCTGCAGGATGCATGCTACTGGTCTGGTATTCTCACATTCAGTACTTGGGTGCAACACTTTAATGGTCACTTTAAGTCACTCACTATGTTGGGGACATATGAACACTCTTTAAGTATGAAATTAGCATTTTGAATCTAATCTGCAAAACGTTACCCTCTCTGACACTGGCACTACAGTACCCTGCTATTGTCTCTCCCTCGTCCCCTGTAAGGACAGACTGTGTGGAGATGGAACCATGCGGGACATTGACAATGTCTGCTCTCTCTCTGTCTCTCTCTTTGTCTCAGTAAATAGTGATGGCACGAACATAGTCCATGTTTCTATGGAAAACTGTAGAGAATCAAAGCAGATGGATTTTGACATCAAAATATATCAGCTAAGTTAACAGTACAAAAAATAGTAAATTGTCTGTACTAGGCAGTATCTTTGTGACCATAGGTGAGGGTAGGAACGTAGATCGACTGGTAAATAGAGAGCTTCGCCTTTCGACTCAGCTCCTTCTTCACCACGACGGACCGATGCAGAGCCCGCATCACTGCGAACTCCGCACCGATCCACCTGTCGATCTCGCGCTCCATTCTTCCCTCACTCGTGAACAAGACCCCGAGATACTTGAACTCCACAGCTTGGGTCAAGATCTCCTCCCCGACCCGGAGATTGCACTCCACCCTTTTCCGGTCGATAACCATGGCCTCAGATTTGGAGGTGCTGATTCCCATCCCAGCCGCTTCGCATTTGGTTGCGAACTGCTCCAGTGAGAGCTGAAGGTCACGGCCCGATGAAGCCATCAGGACCACATCATCCACAAAAAGCAGCGACCCGATCCTGAGGTCACCAAACCGGATCCCCTCAACTGCGCCTAGAAATTCTGTCCATAAAAGTTATGAACAGAATCGGTGACAAAGGGCAGCCCTGGCGGAGTCCAACCCTCACCGGGAACAAGTTTGACTTACTGCCGGCAATGCGGATCAAACTCTGGCACCGGTCGTACAGGGACCGGACAGCTCCGATCTGGGAATCCGGTACCCCGTACTCCCGGAGCACCCCCCACATGAGCCCCCGAGGGACACGGTCGAACGCCTTTTCCAAATCCACAAAACATGTGTAGACTGGTTGGGCGAACTCCCATGCACCCTCCAGGACCCTGCCGAGGGTGTAGAGCTGGTCCACAGTTTCACGGCCAGGACGAAAACTACATTGCTCCTCCTGAATCCGAGGTTCGACAATCCGACGGACCCTCCTCTCCAGAACCCCTGAATAGACTTTCCCAGGGAGGCTGAGGAGTGTGATCCCCTAAAGTTGGAGCACACCCTCCGGTTACCCTTTTTAAAGAGGGGAACTACCACCCCGGTCTGCCAGTCCAGAGGCACTGTCCCTGATGTCCACGCGATGTTGCAGAGTCGTGTTAACCAAGACAGCCCTACAACATCCAGAGCCTTAAGGAACTCCAGGTGGACCTCATCCCCCCAGGGGCCCTGCCACCGCGGAGCTTTTTAACCACCTCGGCGACCTCAGCCCCAGAGATAGAAGGGCCCCCCCCCCCCCCCCCGATGTCCCCAGACTCTGCCTCCACGTCGGAAAGCGTGTTGGTGGAATTAAGGAGGTTTTCAAAGTATTCCTTCCACCGATCTAGGACATCCCCCGTCAAGGTCAGCAGCGCACCATCCCTACCATATACAGCGTTGACAGTGCACTGCTTCCCCCTCCTGAGTCGCCGGATGGTGGTCCAGAACCTTTTCAAAGCCGTTCGGAAGTCATTCTCCATGGCCTCGCCGAACTCCTCCCATGCCCGGGTTTTTGCCTCCGCGACCACCAAAGCCGCATTCCGCTTGGCCTGCCGGTACACATCAGCTGCCTCTGGAGTCCTACCAGCCAATAAAGTCCGATAGGCCTCCTTCTTCAGCTTGACGGCATCCCTCACCTCCGGCGTCCACCACCGGGTTTGAGGGTTACCGACCGCCTTGCAGCCGCAGCTCCAGTCAGCCGCCTCAACAATGGAGGCCCGGAACATGGCCCATTCGGACTCATGTCCCCGGCCCCCCCGACACATGGTTGAAGCTCTCCCGGAGGTGGGTGTTGAAGCTCCTTCTGACAGGGGATTCTGCCAGCCGTTCCCAGCAGACCCTCACATTACGTTTGGGCCTGCCAGGCCTGACCTGCGTCCTCCCCCACCATCGTAGCCAACTCACCACCAGGTGGTGATCAGTTGACAGCTCCGCCCCTCTCCTCACCCGAGTGTCCAAGACATTCGGCCTCAGGTCCGACGACACGACTACAAAGTCGATCATCAAACTGAGACCTCGGGTGTCCTGGTGCCAAGTGCACATATGGACACCCTTATGCTTGAACATGGTGTTCGTTATGGACAAGCCGTGTCTAGCACAGAAGTTCAACAACAAAACACCGCTCGGGTTCAGAATGGGGGGGCCGTTCCTCCCAATCACGCCCCTCCAGGTCTCACTGTCGTTGCCCACATGAGCATTGAAGTCCCCAAGGAGGACGAGGGCATCTCCGGGAGGAGCGCTTTCCAGCACCCCCCCCCCCAGAGACTCCAAAAAGGGTGGGTACTCTGCGCTGCTGTTTGGTGCGTAAGCACAAACAACAGTGAGGACCCGTCCCCCCACCCGAAGGCGGAGGGAGGCTACCCTCTCGTCCACCGGGGTGAACCCCAACGTACAGGCGCCGAACCGAGGGGAAACAAGTATTCCCACCCCAGCTCGACGCCTCTCACCAAGGGCAACTCCAGAGTGGAAGAGAGTCCAGACCCTCTCAAGGAGACTGGTTCCGGAGCCGATGCTATGCGTCGAGGCGAGGCCGACTATATCTAGCCAGATACTTATACTAATACTTATACGAATACTTCCACAGAATTAAAAATATGAACGTTTTTTCTAGCATATTGAAATATGGACTACAGTGGTAAATGCAGTGTTCCAGGCTGTACAGGGAATGCTGACACTTTTCAGAACCTTCCTAAGGAACCAAACACGGGCTGTGATGTTTGTCTATGAGAAGATCCCTGTGCAGTTCGACCCTCAATTACACATTTGCTCGAATCATTTCACCGAGGACAGTTTTGAAAACCTGCGACCATGTAAAGCAGGATTTGCTATGAATGAAGCTGTTGCTGAAAAGAGGTGCTGTTCTGACCTTATGTTCATCACAACCGCAAGCTGTAGTATGATGTTGTCGCTAACAGTTATTAGCAATGCTAACGTATCCTGCCTGTATCTAGCATCAGTAGAATGTGTGATGATTTAGTTTATTGGCAATGGGGCTAACATTATTTCATGTTCCTGACTGTGTTTCATTCAAATAAATAACCTGTGTTGTCATGTAAATCTACAATTCAAGATGCATGATGTTTGTCCAGATCAATTTTTCAGCAAGATAGCTAGAGCTAACTGAAGCTGAGTTGAATCACGATAGTTTGTTTGCTAAGCTGTGGTGCTAACGTTACCCACCTAAGTCGATCCCGTTTTCTTCGACAACAGAAGTGGAAACAACTAACGTTATCATTTCAAATTATATCTAGTCAATCTGTAGAAAACAAGTGTTGTGTAGACACAATAGATTTATTTGTATGTTTTTATTTCAAGTCATTTTCAACCCAACCAATGTTACATACCCTATTCGGAGACCTTAAGGAACAGTGTGAAATACCCCAAAAACCCAGTCAATCACCCCTTTAAGCATTTGAGTAACTACAAACAATGAGCAAGATAGACAATGAGAACAGCTAAAAAGTAACACGAGTACACAACACTATCTGACAAAAAAAAAAATCACTGCTAGGGCCAAGATGCAGAAAACCTCCTTTACGCTGCTCTGAATATGAAGAAGAAGAAAAGCAAAGCCAGAAGAGAGAGAGATAACATGAAGAAAGACACAGTGTACTCGGGTGTTGGGTCAGATGGCTGAGCGGTTAGGGAAGCGGGCTATTAATCAGAAGGTTGCTGGTTCGATTCCTGGCCGTGCGAAAATGACGTGTCCTTGGGCAAGGCACTTCACTCTACTTGCCTCGGGGGAATGTCCCTGTACTTACTGTAAGTCACTCTGGATAAGTGCGTCTGCTAAATTACTAAATGTAAATGTATTAGAGAATAGAGCTTCACACTTTGTGCCTCGTTCTGCTCACACACATGAGCGAAGCTAGTTCAGGCATGGCACTCGGGCATCGCACGTCATCCGCTCATTAACTACACCTGTGTAGCCAGCACAAGCCCATTGGGCCACGTCCGAAAAGGCGGCATTAAAAGGTTGTGTGGATATGCACACACCCCCGGTTGCTGTCTGATCTGTGCTGCTGCCGCCCTCCACCATCCCCTTCTCCCCCTTGCTGTCTGTATGTTCTGTCATCTAGGGGGATTATATCTCTATTGCTCCGTCTCATATTTCATGTATGCATGTGTCGCATCGAGGAGGCAGGGAGTCCTTCCCTTAGATCATCCACTCCGCCAAAGTCAAACCTATGTCCATGTCTATGGTCATCAATAAATGGTCAAATCTAATACGTGAGTGTCTTGACTAAACTTGATCTGTGTGATTATTTGACATTCACTTTTAAAAGCTTGCTTGCATGGGTGAATTTTCAACAAATTAATTATGTCGTTTGGAGGAGATAATATATATTTTTGACGACATAAGCAGATTCCTTCATTTTTCCTCTCTTCAATATTTTTTTTTGCTTGTCCTTACGTAGTTGGGTCATTCCAGAATTGGAGGACATTTACTGTTCCACACATGAAATTTTAAATCATCCATAATCAAACTATAAAAACGTACACCTGTTGTGTAAATTATACTTCCTGGGACAACATGTCAATATAATGATGATGATGACCAACTTAGTATTTAAAAGTTAAGTGTTGAATTGTCCAAAATATTTAAGTAATAGTATTATTTTTTTAAATTCAACACATTCATCAAATGCTGAACTTTTTAAATGAATTTTATAACCCAAGAGAATCTTTTGTAGAACTGTGTTGGTTATATAAATAAAGGCACCTTTTTTAGATAATGGTAGTTGGGCATTGTAATAGTACTCTACATAGGTCAAAGGTGAAGAAAATAACAAACAATGCCACTTTGTCAGAAACAAGTAACATAAATGGAAATGTAGCTATCTTTAGAATGTGTCTCACATCTTGCCTTTGTTTTGGAAAAGCTGAGTAACATTGAGATTGTGTTGATGTGAGTGTTAACTTGTGAAGCTGTTTCATTTTTGCTTCATTCTTGGTCAAGGACTGAAGAGATAAACTCGACAGATGCAATGAAATATAAAAGTGAGGAAGTTAATTGGGGGGGCAGGTTTGCCAATTTCAAAAAGTGATAATGAAACTTACACCTGTGGTTCTGTGTGTTTTGGGCAAAGCCAAGTGTGTTGGCAACGTTTTAACAATGTCTTTAGGCTACCAATCTCCATTTAAACACCCTTTGGTCGGATTACTGTGTGATTCATTGGAAGGCATGATTTTGCCTGGATAGCCAATAGCATCACTCAGTTCAGTGCCCCCTCCTACTTATTGCAGACAATCTTATATAAATGTGCTGGGTGTGCCCACTTCCTAGTTAAATACAGATTTAACTGACATTGAAATGATTCTGTTTGGGCTCATCTTTTTGTTTAATATTAAATCAGGTAGGACATAAAATTATTTTATTGTTGTCTTTTGGAATATATTACCTTGCATGAGTGACCCTAACCCATTTCTTTGAATATTTTATATTTGCCTATGAATTTATTTAACTAAGTGGTAAAACAAATCTAAACCAATTGTTTTCCTTTTACCTTGGCAGTTTGCACATTGAACGAGGACGTCTTTGTGCAACAATATCATGTCATGGTGGTCTCGAAGGGAGACAGTGTGAATCTAACTTGCCTCCATACATATAATGAGGCTATTCTGTGGTTCAAGCAGATTATTGGACGGAAGCCGGTTCTCATCGTTACATCATATCCACATGCCTTTATATTTAACATCGAAGATCTGACGCTTGATACTAAACACCTTAATGTGATAAGAGGAGTCAATAGTTGTACTCTGACCATCACCCAGACTCAGCTAGAGGATTCAGCCACTTACTACTGTGTACCTCAATCCATTGGCATCACATTTGGAGACGGAACTCTTCTAATTGTTAAAGGTAAAGACTAATTTAATCTTTAATAATAAATGCACTAAAGATTGTTCCTTATTGTTGGATACAAGCTTGTAGAGGTTGGCTATGCACCGCATACTTGTTTACAAAAATTACAGCTTTAAATGGAACCAATTTGTAAGTCCTGTGGACTGTGCTATAGAATCTATGTAATGAACACAACAGGGGTAGTCAGGCTGAATATCAGTATATACAAAACCCCAACAAAGGCACAGGCAAGGAAAAGTAAAAAAACAGGCTACAAAATCGGAAAAATCGCTAGGAATAGAAGGCTTAGTACGTCATGCAAACACAAACAGTACCTCACTAATAACATAATAAATAGGGTGCCCTGACGAGCGATCAGATGCAAATCATCAACCAAAATAACCTTTAATAGCAAACTGCACAATGACACCTTGACACATTGCATTTTTCACTATACTACACTATTTGTATCTTTTGTATTATTTGTATTTTTTGTACTATTTGTATTTTTTGTACTATTTGTATTTTTTAAATTTTATATTGTAAATTATGGCTACTTTATATTTTATTTTATATATATTTTGTTTTTAAATTATAAATCCCCTTAGTATTAGTTAGACTTTGTACCTTTATTATAGTTAGACCACGTATTTAAGTTTTAAGATTTCTATATGTTTAATGTATGCACCTTCCTGACAAAGTAAATTCCTTGTCTGTGCAAACTTTCATGGCGATTAAAACCCTTTCTGATTTCTATTCTGAAAATGAACATCCAAACTGAACATAGAAAATCACTTGACTAGATCTTGAAAAGGTTGCAATAACCACTAAACAAAGAAATCAAAAGACCAAGAACAAACACAACCAGTTGAATATGATTTCCATCATTCTATGGTGATTGAATTGTTTAAGTTTACACTTACGTTTTCAGAATTTGAACCAAAAAACAGAACTATTGTGCAGCACTCAGTGTCTGAGTCACATAAACCAGGAGACTCTGTGACCCTAAACTGTACAATACACACTGAGACCTGTTCAGGAGAACACAGTGTATATTGGTTCAGACATGGCTCAGGAGAATCCCATCCAGGAATCCTTTACACTCATGGAGGCAGGAGTGATCAGTGTGAGAAGAGCCCTAAGGCTGGGTCTCCTACACAGAGATGTGTCTACAACCTCCCCAAGAGGAACCTCAGCCTCTCTGATGCTGGAACTTACTACTGTGCTGTGGCCTCATGTGGAGAGATACTGTTTGGAAATGGGACCATGCTGGATATTCAAGGTAAGCCACAAATACTGTGTGACAAATGAGGTAGCACATTTCATTTGTAAAGACTCCTTTATAATTTCCTGAATATAAAGTTTCAGAGGACTTTTGTTTGACAGATGGTCAGAATCGTCTTGTTTTCCTCATTCTCTTTTGCCTGACAACCGTATTGATTCTGAGTGTGACTGTCAACCTTATCTTCTGTTGGAAAGTGAAGAGGACAAGTTGTCACCTCTGTTCAGGTAAAATTAATTAATTCAACAGTTTGCCATAACTTATGGGACATGTCTTAAATTCAATTCACATGCAATACAATGGATAGCTCACATACAGAAGGTAATATTAGAGAGTTGCACAAGATGTCATTTAAAACAACGTTTTAATGTTTTTTAAATGTGTTTTTTAGCGAGGCTCAGTGCTTCCTCTCAGCAAACTGGCAGTTCTCATGTCAATACATCAGCAGAACAGGCCAGTACAGTGTTCATCTTCATAGACAAAAAAATAAATTGCCTCCTTTATTATTGATCATGTAGGCCCTGTATGGTTTTAAACATAGTTAGTTGGTCCTTAAAGTACATCAGGACAATACTTTATGTTTCTGTACCACAGGTCAATGATGACAGAAAACAGTACTACGCAGCTTTGAATGTTTCTGATAAGAAGACCACTAAATCTGGGACAAAGAGAAGGGAACTGAAAGATGAAACCATCTACTCTGGAGTGAGATATGATGGGAACCAGTGAGAACCAATTGGTTTAACTGTCTTTTAAGACCCACTTCTGTTTTTACATTTTACTTAGAAGAAACAAGACCAATGCAAAGCTGAGTTTAGGTCAAAAATCTCAATGCGCTACTGCACATCGTATGTAGTCACCATATGCAGCTCTTTAAGCCACCAGGGTGCACAGACATGCATTGTTACTATGTTGTTGGTGCTTCTAATGTTATTGCTTGCCCCTATGACCCCACCCATTCTGTACTCTACTGTACTGTACCGTACTGCTTGGCATGACTCTTATAATGCTTCCTGCTTTTGTTATTGGTTCAGTGTATGTACCCCTTGGACAGGGAGTGGATACATCTCCTTGGGCAGAGCTACAAAGCCAAGACAAAATGTTATGCCATTTTTGTTTAATAAATGGTTCAAATTAATTTGTGAGTATTGCTGACTGAAATATTGTAAGTGTGTGTGTAAGGTGTACAAAACTCACCATCCCTTCCATGTCAGACGAAATATCCCTTGTGAGATCCTCTTCACCGTCACTGTTTCTTGACCCTCTTCACTCGCCATAGTACAAGATTAAAGAGATACTCTGCTCTTTCATTTTACATTTAGTCATTTAGCAGACACTCTTATCTTACAGTAAGTACAGGGACATTCCCCCCGAGGCAAGTATGGTGAAGTGCCTTGCCTAAGGACACAACGTCAATAGCATGGCCGAGAATTGAACCGGCAACCTTCTGATTACTAGCCCGACTCCCTAACCGCTCAGCCATCTGACCCCCCTCTTTTCAGTTGAGAAGACCTCATTTGAATGAACATCCTGCAGTAGGTGTTCCTAGTTGTATTGTATTTTAAGATTTAGAGATTAAACACATACATGCAAAATAAATGATCACAGCAAAACAGTCAAGTACAGTAAACCTACAGTACAAAGTCCCTCCCTCCTCAGTAAGGATCAATACATTCTGACGGTTATGAAAGTCAAAGAGTTTCAGATGTGCGACCACATTGGTGGTAGGATGTTGTTTCCACTGTTGGAGAAAAGCCTCTTACAAACAGGAAGACTGAAGTTCAGACTTTAATGTACGTGTATAAACGAGTGTTCATATACAGTATGTGTAACTTTAGAAAGTCAGTTGATACGCATACGTTTGAAGATAACGAACACTAGAGTAACCCTTTATGTTGAAAAGTTGAAAAGAAATCCTCAGGTGGCATACCTTTGGTGTTAAGAGTTTGTCTGCTCAGAAGACAGTGGTGATTGAAACAAACTGTACTCCACACTTATGTCAAGTCTTTGTTCATGTACGGTCTGCTGTGAACTTGACACGGCTGCACACCTGCTTTAGGTAAACCAGCCTAACCGTTGTACATAGGACAGAACATTCTGTTCTGTGTCTTTGCTCACTCACCGTCTTTACTGTAGCTTTGTGGGTTCTGCTGAATGTCTCTCTGTCACTCAGATGTCACGCATATTGTTAAATGCAGTCAAATGTTTTCAGGTCCTACTTTAGTATGAGAATTATATCATGCATGACAATCAGACAAAAACATAGTGAGACATTCGACTCCAGCAACTGTAGTATATATTCTAATGTAGTCAAATATATTGTACGTCATCTAACAATTCTGTCAGTTGTAGTTGTATCTTTCAAACTATAATGTTCTCCAATAAAGAGTGCACTGAACTAAGGGGGTTAGTCTTTTACCGTTCTTTGTGCAATGCAAGCTGTAATGCAAGGCCCATGCTGCCTCAATAAAGAATTCCCTAGGAAACTAGACCTGTCATCTGGTTTACTCAGACAATTACAACCAATTACACAGAACCTTGGTCCTAAAGAGAAGGGTGCATAGGTAATGTAGGTAATCTTTTTCCACTTGTGGACACAGATGTGAAGAAAGATCATTCACCATCGGAATGGAAGATCTACTTCTCTGCAAATTTGTACATTTAAAATACAGAAAAAATTAATCAGTGCCTTAAGTGCATCATTGTTTACTCCACTATGGCGATATTGTAAAAATTTATGTTTTATATGTTATAGTATTAAAATGTGAAATTTGTTTCCCTAGTTTTAGTTAATGTGCTACAAGTGACACAATCTTTAGCCATACTTCAGGACAGTGGTCTTAAGTCTGTCGATGTTGTATATCGACCATGTATACATTTAAACAAAATAGCTCACTGCACCATCACAAGGATAATCCTCACTTCTCAGTAGGCCTACAAATCTGGAATGTGCTGATAGTTTCTGCCTCAATGTAAAATGTTAAATTTGTTATGTTTTAAAAACAAGTCATTTATAACATAATTTGCATATATTATCATATAATTAGACAATTAGAATTATAGCTATAATAACATTGTATGATGCAATAGTATGTCTCCATATGTCAGGGTCCAGCTGCAGCAGAACTATTGTCCAGCACCCACTGCCCAAGTCTCATACACTAGGAAACTCTGGGACTCTAAACTGTACAATATGGAAATGGTACCAAGCTGGGCATTGAGGGTAAGTTATTGACTTAACTATGTCCAATTATGTTCTTGTATAGAGAACTGCCGGATCTGCTTCTCTTTGTGTAATTCTGAGTGCAGCATTAGATGTTCTGTTCAATGATTTTGTGCTGACCTGCATTATGTTTAAAAAACAAAAAGTTGTAGAGGTAAGTGATACCAATAAATGCAAAATCTGAATTCTGAAAAACAGCGGAAAGAAAATATGCAGTTTTTCACTATTGTCTGTAGAACACTCTCAGGTGAGAATTGCAGAGCTAGAATGATAAGTGAAAAGTTAAAGGTCACATGACATGCTGTTTTTGGATGCTTTTATATAGGCCTTAGTGGTCCCCTAATACTGTATCAGAAGTGTCTTTCCCGAAATTCAGCCTTGGTGCAGAATTACAGCCACTACTAGCAGTCCCACAAGGAGCTTTCCTCAGAACGCGCTGTTTTGGTGTCTGTAGCTTTAAATGCTAATGAGGAGCGGAGGGGCGGCACCATGCGCTAATGTTTACAATGGATGTATCGCAATGGCTGTAACCCCGTTGCTGTAAAATGCCTCGAATTTGCCCATTCTCATCTGATAACCCTGGTTTGCAGAGGTACACACTCAGTCATTTCAATGAGGCGAAAGGTGGATATCGCGCGCGCCATAACACCAACAGCAGAACGGTTATCCAAATAACAAAGAAGTGTACAACACTCACGTACAGCATGTGTATTCACACACATACTTGATGCTATCTACCTTTCCATAGCGACATTAACTCAGCTGTTAGCTGCAGAGCTAATGTTACAGCCACATTCTAAGGGTAGCAAGCTAGGTAACCATATACAGTAAAGCTACAAAATGATATAGCGTTAACTTACTTGTCGAGGTTAGTAGCTGGACGTAGGAGAGTTAGTACTGATCCAGAATTTAATTTCAGCAAGGCCAATTTTGTATTAGCTCAAGTTGAGGAAACAGTCGTGGCTGAAGTGTTTGGCGCAGACATACAAAACAAATGCGCCTACAACAGAAGTTGTGTAGGCGCATTTCCAGCGAAAATAAAATTAAGATACTGATTGTTTAGAGGCTCGGATGAAGGAACTACAAAAAGACTTGTGTGTTGATTTGTACATCCAAGCACTGAGCAATTGTTATGCTTCGTTCGTTTGCTAGCCATGATGTCTCTGCAGGAAAACACAATATTGCACTCGCCCTTGCACGATCGTAACTCAGTTCCTCATGGGCGGGCCGGATTATCTGGGCGGGCACAGCAGAGAGAAGGGCGGTAGCCTGGCTCCTTGTGACGTCAATAAAAGGAGATTTTCAAACCGAGCGTTTGAGCCTTCATTTTCTCAAAGGCGGAGAAGAACACCCAGGGCTTGGTTTACACCTATCGAAAATTCTAGCCACTGGGGGACCAAAGGCAGGCTAGGGGAACTCATAGTAATGTTAAATAACCTCCTAAAGTGAAGTTTTCATGTCATGTGACCTTTAAGTTAAGTTACATTGATTTTAGCAGCAACTACTAGCAGCAACAACGCAGCACGTTCAGCAATTTGTGTGGCGCACATTCACTGCATACTTCAATGCAGGGTGTGCAATGTCCTGGGGCACAGCAGATTTATACTGGGGCACATGCCCCAGTAAAAAGGGTGTAACGACGCCCCTGTTCAGGATTCATTACTAGAATATATGTTTTTGGGGGTATTCTCTGGCAGTATAAAAGTGCAATCTTGCGCAGATTTTTGTTTACTGTTTTCATTTTCATTTTATTCAGTATTTCTTAAAGCATGTTTACTTTACTTTAAAAAAAGACTTGTGGTCTGGCATAAATATGGCACACATACATACCTAATAGGTGTGGATATACATTTCTGTTACATTCCGGCCATCCTCAAGTTCCGAGACACTTCTTTACTCCACCTGCTCAACTAGACACACCTGCTGTCTATCATCTAATCACCACGACTATAACTACCCCGGTTCTTCAACCACTCATCACCAGATTGTTACTTCAGCTACAGTGGTAATGTCTTGCCCTTGGCCACGTTATACTAAGTTGTCTTTTTCTGTTGTAATGTTTGCTGTACCTAAAGTTGCCCTGTTTCTCTGTGTCTCCAGGGATTCAGGTGGCTGAGCGGTTAGGGAGTCGGGCTAGTAATCTGAAGGTTACAGGTTTGATTCCCGGCTGTGCCGAATGACATTGTGTCTTGGGCAAGGCACTTCACCCTACTTGCCTCGGGGAGAATGTCCCTGTACTTACTGTAAGTCGCTCTGGATAAGAGCGTCTGCTAAACAACTAAATGTAAATGTAATGTAAATGTCTCCAGGACTACCATTCGGACCTGCCTGCCTGCTTGTCACCTCAGTTGGCCAGGGAGCGGGCAAAACCTCCCTTGAAACACCTGTACCTCCTGTTGCTACAATTTATATGTGACAGACATGGCCACGCCTCCGTCGGAGGTACACTTGGGCCCATCAAGAGCAACTTGGGGTTCAGTGTCTTGCTCAAGGACACCTCGGCACATGGCCAGTAGGAGTCAAGGATCAAACCACCAACCTTGCGACGAGTGGATGACCTTCTCTACCTCCTGAGCCACAGCCACCCACGCATAGAAAGTACAGTAGAAGATCAATCATCAGAAGTGCATAGTTCTATATTTCTGTTTTATTTCTGTGTTCAGAGCCAAGGAAAAGTGTGTGTATATACTAGCCACATCACACAGTAACTACATCTCAGCTAACAGGCACAGTAAAAAAAAAAAAAAAAAAGGGTACTACACTACTAATACAGAGGAATAATAACATCTCAAATGCTTAAGTATATAGCAACAATAACATCTTGATTACAGTAGCAGTGATTAATGTATGGTGAACTAAATAATAGTAGTACAGTGCAATAATATCTTTATTCTTTAACTACTGTCATACTGATTACAGTAGTGCCTGCTAGAGGGCAGTGCCTAGTACAGTGCAGAAGAAACATGTCTGACGTGTAATATTTAGATGATCTAACTGCTGTGGTGCAATTTGAGTTCTTATTCCAATTAAACTTAGTAAGTTTCTTCTCTCTAAAGTTGTCACTGGGCTATGGTGGTTTATTATAATGTGCAATCACCAGCTCATTTAAAAGAAAAATCTAAAACGTTTTATGAATCAAGCAAACTGACTGATCCACTTTTCTGCATTGTTCTGGGTTTACAATGTTTGTCAGTTAAACACAGTTCTTAGCCAGATTAGCGGAAGTAGTCTATTTTTATCCTTTTGTTAACTGAGGTGTAATGACTTGTGAGAGAACTGTCCGTGTGGTTTTGATGTACGGAGGGCTGTGATCAGTGTGGTGAAAGCTGAAGACCAGTCTTCCTGTGTAACTTGCAGGTTATTTGTCTTCAGCAGATAAACTGTGAGGTGTGATACCACAGTGGAAAATAACTGACAAATTGTCTGTAACCTCCTTCATACATTTAGGTTGCGTCATGTTTATAAAAAATTACCAGCGAAGGATCATCACCATATTTAGATTTTTTGTTGTTGTTGATGATACACAATGCTATCAAGCTTCATCTTTTTTGAAAATAAGCAGGTCTCACGTGACACTGAACTTCTCCTTCCTGCCACTCACACCAGGGAGTGAGATGCAGACCCTCTGCTACATAAGTATATTAAGTATTTTACTAGCAGCGTTATGGCTTCTGAGTAATTCAAAGGAGACCACATATCGTGACATGGATATATGTAATTCATCTCTCAGTCTATAGGGAGCAGTATCCACACAATATATTATTAGATTCTATGCCACCCACGTTGGTAAGTTATCAGTTTCTATCATTACACCTCACCCAAAAAGCAACACAAAGTTTAACTTGGGTTGTATACTATTTCTGTAGCTGAGCTGTTTAACACATCCTTGTACATAGGGGAGGGTTTAATGTGTGAATGAGTCATCCGTAAGCCACAATAGGCTACATACACCCCAATGTTTTAATTTGTTTTATTTTGGTGAGATAGTCAAATAAAGATACTGTACTTAGGATGTCATGGGTAGCATAACACCTCCTATAACGTCACATGACTCCGGAATAGGAAATTCTGTGGTTGACTTGGAGGTTTTCATAATGTCTTAATTACCGATTCTCTGTGTATTGTTGTAGGTTTCACATAGCTTGATAAAGATCACAAATCAGGAACAACAGATAAACCACAGAGATCAAGCAAGATTGAGAGAAGGCTGTCTGAAAGATAAGTGTCAGTACCAATCCTCCACCCCTAGCTTCTCATCTTGAATCAAAGGCTTCGGGCCTTTCTCAATCTGCGTACTTATCTGTTCTTGTGAAACGTCATCAATCGCATGCCCAAGTACTGTTCCAATTCAAAAGTCTGCATCTAGCCAAGTACAGTCCATGGTTAGCATGTTGTGTATATCTAATAGGCAATATTTGGTCTATTATTTAGCAAATCTATTATTTGTCCTTCCTGGCAAGTCGGTTTGGCTGAAAATGCAAACCCGGGCACTCATTGATTGGCATGCCAACATATCTGCGGCCTTCTGGGGGTCAGATGGCTGAGCGGTTAAGGAATCGGGCTATTAATCAGAAGGTTGCCGGTTCGATTCCCTGGCTGTGAAAAATGACGTTGTGTCCTTGGGCAAGGCACTTCACCCTCCTTGCCTCGGAGAGAATGTCCCTGTACTTACTGTAAGTCGCTCTGGATAAGAGCGTCTACTCAATGACTAAATGTAAATGTAAACAAGTGGGCGGCTCAACTCTTCAAAAAGTATCAATTTTGAGTGCTTGTATCGTTGCCGGGATGTCAGGGGAATTGTTAATATTATATTCCAGTGTGTCACTCCTTGTTCATGTTTCTGTTTTGCCCAGGGGCTTTGTTACCACTTCTGTCCTGGCAATAACTGCCAAACAGGCAAAAAAATGGAAAAAGACAAATACAAGGTAATCTTCCCATTTCTTTGCTTTGTATTTTATACTGCATGAACCTTCCTGAGATTAAATTAAAAGAGGCCATAAATGAAAATAACTCAGATGCAGTGGCCTAGGAAATAAAATGTACTTTGGAACTGTGAATTCATACAAAAATAATTTTCACAGTGTAGTAATACCCTATTTTCAGGAAGCTTAGGGACCCACCCACAGACAAAGGGGTAGAGGCCGGTAGTGTGACTGCTGCCACCTGGCAGTGCTACAGTATTATGGATGCACTCCAGGGGCAGTACTCAATTAGTCCGCCAGTTGTTGTTGCAGCACACCTGACTGGCACAGTACGATAGTCAAGACGCGAAAAACGTATGCTCGCAAGAACACTCAATCAACATTAATTAAAGACACAATCGTCGTACGAGTAGCCACACTACAAGAATGTTCCTATAATCTTCTGACACTGCCAGAATTTAATCTGAGGAAAAGTTTGATCATATTGATGACATCTCTGCAACCAGTTGATTGGCCAGTGAGAAGCTTTGTCATATCTTGCCTGATCTTCAACCGTAAAAGCTAGTAGAGATCCAACATATAACTTCATGTGATACATGCAGTGGCAGTTTAAGCTTTTGGTTTAGCTTGTATGGCTCCCTGGGCGATTTTTTAAATTAATATTACGAAATAATATTATCATACTCATAAAGAGATGACATAGTTGCATACCTTTATCTTTTGCGCGTTTCTCCTTTCTCCTTCCTATTTTTTCTAAACTTGGCACCTGATGGCCAAGACCTTTTCTTATCCATTGATTTGGCACTCGAGTATCAATGCATCCCCATCCCCCAACACTGTCAATCAAGAGTCAAGACTGAACCAATTCACATTGGTGGTGTGCAGACTGGTTTTCCCAACTATTACACACAAACCGGAAAACAATTCAACAATATGTCTTTAAAACTGTGGGCCTATATTCACAATATTATGAATGAATTGTGGTTAATTTGGTAGCATTTCATAGTGTGTCAGATTTTAACACTTTTCTACACTGGATAAAATGATGCCTATTGATTCCAACATGGCTTAGGATAACCCCTGTGTAGAGGGTTTGACACAAACAACTGTTGTGGAGCTCACATTGTAGACACGGAACTTGCTTCCAAAATCATGATGTCTGAAGGATGTTGGCTCTATGCTGTGCCTGTTCCTTTCAAGACACTGTACTTCTCCAGTGAACACTATCCAAGTAGGTATGTGTTTGTAGTAACTCTACAACTACAGTAAATCTAATATTCCAACTGTTACAAAAAACATAATTATACTTCAAAGTTAAATTTCTAAGCCTGGCCTATATATGACCTGCTGCTGTACTACACAGCCTGGCCTGCGTACTACGGTTGATATGCTGAGAATGTATTTGGGAGGAAGGGAAACTTTTTTCATTGTAACAGATAAAAATGTGTTGCCTTTCATTCACTGTGTCAAACATAAGGCTTGGTTTTGATCCTAGTTGCAATACGTTGTTATCAATAAGATAAGTCTATCTCTTAAGTCTCTCTTAAGAGCTCTCTTAAGTCTATCAACCAAACAGCCATGTGGCAGCCAATATCTGAGTCAGTCCAGCCAGGAGGCTCTGTAACTGACCTGTAAAATAGGGAACCTGGGAAGGACAGTGTAGATTCTGTATCTCAGTGTCTCAGTGTTGAAATGAAATATATCGTTAAACATTGGCCATCACATTGAACCTGCTTCTGCTATTGCACATGTATTGAGTGTATGATTTTTACTGTAATGTAATATTCTATATAATAGTTGAACTTTTAGAACATGTATTGATCAAAAAATACAAAAAATTATACATTTTAAGAAACTAGTTTTACTTCTGAAAGGTTATGTTTTTATTTTGAATGGCAGTTCCAAAAGATGGTACTGCTGTTGGTAAGACTCACATTTTAAATTCTGAATCTGTGATACGATAATGGTAGTCAAGAGGACTCCTTAATCTCTAAAATCAAACTACAGACAATCGTAAAATGGCTGCTGCCGTTAATCTAAATCCGTAACATAAAAATCATATAAAATGTGTTTTCATATATTATGTACAGTGTATGGGTGTGCAATATGTGAAATCACTCTCAAAGTCACTTCCTCTTAGACCACTCAAGGAAGCTAACTTAAAGGGGTCATTGACTGTTTTTTTGTGGTTATTTTACACTTCCTTAAGGTCTCCGAATAGGGTATGTAACATTGGTTGGGCTGAAAATGGCCCGGATGCTGTTCTATGCCCCCTGAGGCTTCCTGTGAAATTGTCCCGGGAAAAAAACGCTAGGTTTTCTCCTTTTATGGTATGCTCATGAATATATAGATGAGCTGCGTGCTGATTGGTTGGTTTACAACGAGTGAAGCTGCGGAGCAAAGACGCAACATGGCCAACAGCACTCACTGAAACAAGAAGGTGGAGACTTAAAATAAAAACTTACAAATAAATCTATTGTGTCTACACAACACTGTTTTCAACAGATTAACTAGATTTCATTTGAGATGATTACGTTAGTTGTTTCCACTTCTGTTGTCGAAGCAAACAGGATCGCCTTAGGTGGGTAACATTAGCAGTACAGCTTAGCAAACAAACTATCGTGATTCAACTCAGCTTCAGTTAGCTCTAGCTATCTTGCTGAAAAATAGATTTGGACAAACATACATCTTGAATTGTAGATTTACATGACAACACAGGTTATTTATTTGAATGAAACACAGTCAGGAACATGAAATAACATTAGCCCCATTGCCAATAAACTAAATCATCACACATTCTACCGATGCTAGATACAGGCAGGATACGTTAGCATTGCTAATAACTGTTAGCGACAACATCATACTACAGCTTGCGGCTGTGATGAACATAAGGTCGGAACAGCACCTCTTTTCAGCAACAGCTTCATAGCAAATCCTGCGTTACATTGTCCCAGGTTTTCCAAACTGTCCTGGTGAAATGGTTCTAGCAAATGTGTAATTGAGGGTCGAACTGCACAGGGATATTCTCATAGACAAACATCACAGCCCGTCGAGTGTTTGGTTCCTTGGGAAGACTCCTTCCTTGAAAAGTGTCAGCATTCCCTGTAAACACTGCATTTACGACCGTAGTCCATTTTCAAAATCCTTGAAAAACGTTCTTCTTTGTAATTCCGTGGAAGTACACAGAGCAGCGCGCAGCAAATTTTAGGGAGTGACAAAGGTACAGACCAGAGCCAAAAAAGGTGGAGCTACCGAACTGACGTCAGTTCCGTGGCTTTTTCAAAACCTACCGTTTTACAGCTATTTTTTTAAATTGTGAGATTTGCATAGGAAAGAGGTGTCAATGGACTTTGGGGTTCACTGTATGTCCATTTTACCCACTGAACTGTCATTATTCAACTGTGACAAGGTAAATTCAGTTCTGAAATCAATGACCCCTTTAAAAGCATGCATGGCCTTGCATATTCAGATTTTCTGCTGATGCTCTTATTTTGACTCCTGGCCCTCAAGTGTGGTTGTGCCAGACACGTTTGAAGAGAAGAAGTGAGAGGATGTTCTGGGCTTATCTAGGAGTGGTTGCCCTCTTTAAAATATGTAAGTGATACTATGGTACTATCTGAACTAGGAGAATTTACAAGTTGTGTAATGAGAGGTCTGTTTGAGTGCTAAATTCCAAAGTAGTGATGATTACAATTGAAAGATTTCTGTACTATATTACATACTACTTAAATAAAAATGTGTAGGAAAAATGTTGTTCTTTCACCCCCCCCTTCTGTTTCAGGTAATGTGCATAACCAGGACATCATAGCTCAACCAATACCTCTTCTGTTGGTTTATCTTGGAGACAATGTGACTCTACAATGCTTATATCCTGACGATATAAGATATATGTCATGGTATAAGCAAACTACCAGCCAGGAACTCCAACTGATATCACACCAATACACATATAGTAGTAACAACCTTTATGGTGAATTTGAGAACAATCCTCGATTTTCAGTACAGCTTGATAAAGGGATATATAACCTTCAAATCAACGACACTCAGCCATCTGATTCAGCTAGGTATTTTTGTGGAAGATCAAGACTAACTATGATGACTTTTGAAGATACAGGAACTTTACTTGTTTTCAGAGGTGAGCTTTTGATTTGGTTTATTGTTCTTTTTACCAGCCTATGAAAAATATTTTAATTATGACACGTGTGTTCTTTCTTTTTCCACGAGAGACTTTAAAAGCATACTGTTTGGAAATGGTACCAAGCTGGATATAAAGTCATGTGGTGAAGACCAGATGAGAATCCTGGTGCTTCTTTCCATCATGAGAACTGGAGTTCTCCTCTGCTGTCTGTTCATTGTCATCATCTTCTGTTTTATAAAGAAATCCATCTAAGGGTAATATCCATCTCTTTGAGCTGTACTTTGTCATGTATGTCTTACTTATGCAATTATTATCTTAATTGATTTACAGTGTTTACACCATTTTATGTCTGAGAATCTTTCCCCCAAAAACATGTTTTTTATTTTTTGGATTGGTTAACTGTACTGGATTTTTTTTCTCCCTATTTTAAATAAAGCTGTAGACTAATGTAAGAAAAAGGTGTGTTTTTCAAAGTGAGGGCCATGAAATAAATGTGAGGTGAGAGCTAAAATATATTACTACAGTGTAACATAGCCATTACTCCCCTTAACCTGTCCACACACGTACTAAATACAAATACTAAACATGTTTAATTGGGTGTGCTTTGCCTTCGGCAAGGGCACAACCTTTGTTCTCTCACATATATATTATTGGGTGTGCTTTGCCTTCGGCAAGGGCACAACCTTTGTTCTCTCACATATATATTATTATTATTTTTATTTCTTTTTGCCCCCCTATATCTGCGGCCTACATAGACAACCTAAGTGTCAAAAGTTTCGTCTTGGTAGCGATTGAGTTGCTTGTATTTTTATTTAAGTTCTGTTGCATGGTTTAGGCTCAAGTTAAGTTTTTGTGGCGAAAAGTGAAGCTAACGGTGGCTAATTTGCTAGCGTGACTACCTGTAGCAGAACATTCGTTTCGCATCTGGGGGATAGCTAGGCTAACTATAGCTTTACTGCAAGGCAGCTGCAGAAACGCCACAAGCAAAGAGGCCAGGGTGATAACTATTTACTCATTTTACTTTGTGATGTGGAACACTATTGTGAAATGTAATGTACAATATTAGCTGATATTATTAAGGGAGTAGGCCCACATCTACTTTCGGAAACGGTAGTCTACTATTTCACTGAAGCATTAGCATGACATTAGCCTCTGTTGCCCGGGCAACATATACTACAGTGGTCTATGATGCATCTGTTTTCAATCGTTAAAATAAACATTCCTCACAAATACATTTTCGTTGTAGGATTTATTATGACATTACATTACAAGTAAACAATTTGTTGGTGAAATTATCATTACCTGTGGTTTCAAACCAGTGTTGCTCACTGCAACGCTGTAGCCTACGCGAGACACACTACACAAACATCTACACAGCTGTTTAGAAAGTCAAACGGCTACAGAACATGTTCGGCACTCCCCTTACTTAAATCAAAAGTCTCAATAGGTGAAACTATCTGACTACTAACCTGAACTTCATTGCCACAGCCTAAACTTTGTCAATCTGTTCATGAAAATAATTAATTTCAGCCTAAACCGTACAACGGAACGTTAAATCGAATTCAACCAACGCAATCGCTACCAAGACGAACACAACAGTAGTCTACTGTAGTACTGTACTGTAGTAGTAGAATTTACCGGGGCATCTTCTCCACAAAGGGCTATATCGCATTTTGCGTTGTTACTGACAATGATCGCTACCAGTGAGCTTTTTATGAATGAGCGATTTTCCACTAAATAAATGTCAAGCTTATTTACGTTTTTGGGGGCATATTTTCAGTTAACAGATGGTAGGCTACTGTTTGAATCGCGATTCCATCTTCTACTGCCGGTAACGTCGTAGAATAATCTTCAAAGGGGGTTCTTTATTAATGAATGAATGCAATATGAGTAGGCTAAATGCCTGAAAATATCACGAAAAGGGAAAAACTTAAAAGGACGTTTAAGTCATAGAGATTAGGTCAATTTTTACATCGGTCTGCCGAATGTATTCGTTTTGATTCAACTATGAGGCTGCCTCTTGCAGGTGAAATGAGAAGACATCTATTTCATTCTACACTTCACTCGTATTTTGAGTTGTAAATGAGCAGCAAAAAAAAGATGCTTTTAAATCTATGTAATCTTTATAAATATTAAGTATGCATTTTTATATAAAATATACAGAAATATCAGTTGTAAAAATGTCATTAAAAAACGGACCCCCCTGTGCAACCGACGCAAGCAAGCACACCCTACAATTTCCCCAGAAATTGTACCCTCTCTAGTTGCTTGATGTTATAACTAATAAAAAGTCTGTGTCACCAAGGTTAATTGACTTTAGAAAAAAACTTACTGTGACAAAGTAGTCATAGCAGGAGCACAGTAACAACTTGTCACACTATATAAACTCTACAGACATTTTACAGCCTGAAGCTGATTGTTGCTCACTGTTATCCTGCTGCCTGTCAGTTTGTGGGAAAATCATTCCACAAACACAAACAGGCATGTTATCATAAATACATAGACATATAAGAAGCATGAGTTATTTAAGGGGCCGTAGATTTTCAATAGACAGAAAAATGACGCTACCACACCTCAAAGGAAGTCATTGAGGTTCAGATCTGTAGCTAGCTACACTTGCAATACAATATTTTTCCACTGATGGAAATCCACTAATATTTCCACTAATAGTTGATCTGCAGCCCTTCATGCACTAAACTTGTCTGAGTAGCTCTACAAGAGTACAAATTGCCTCAACCTCAATATATCAGGTAAAATATTTATTAAATGTATTTTTTTATAGTGTTTCAAAAATATACAAGGTATTACATGAACAATGATAACTGTCACACATTATTAACTGTTTTATATGGTATTGGTAGTTACTACAGTATTAGTTTGAGCTGTTACAGAGTGAGAATAGTGATCTAAGACAATGACGTCATCAGAAGCACATCTCCATATACAGCTATGGGTGTGTTTGTGTGTGTGTGTGCATTCGTTGACTAAAAGCATGTGTGAGTGTATGTCTGCACACATGCAAGAGAGAAAAGGGAGACAAAATGGAGTGACGTCAGCAATGTGTCAAGAAGGGAGCGTGCAGATGTTTGTGTGCACTGTTACTTGGACAATGTGTGTATGTTTTAGTAAGTAAACTGTGCGTGAAAGTTGTGTGGGTGCGCATGTCCCTGTGTGTGTATGTCTCGAGCTCTCTTATCTTCCTGCGTGTGTGAGATAAGCCCGGAGCTGGTGGCAGACAAGCTGTGTGAGACTGAGTGAGTTTGTGCGTGCCTGTCAATGTGTAGGTTAGGTGTGTGTACATGGGCAAGCTTGTGTGTGGTTGCAAGAAATAGGGGGGCTAAGTGGGCCAATAAAAGTATTTGCTGAAAAGGTTACACCAAAGATAAACAGATTTAGTGCTAGTCAAACTGTTCTCATCCAAGTAATGTAAAGACGGTTATTGAGATAACTCCAGCATCATTCCCCCCCCCCCCCCCCCCCCCACCAGCGCACCACCAGCTGTGCTGAGGATGGATTAAGCGAAGGAGGAGGACAAGACGTCCATCAGGTAGTATGGTTTGAAAGGTGACGACCACGATGCCGCCTCGTGGATCTCTTCCACTCCCATGACATGAGGATGGCTACTGAAGTTGCCACTCCTCTTTTGGAATGACTTTGAATGCCAGGTGGCACGGGACATCCCAAAGCCTCATACGCCAAACTGACAGCGTCACAGAACCAGTGAGAGTGTCTTCAGAAGCAACCCAGTCCTTGATCCACCAGAGCAGATGACTAACTGGAGGGTAGATCTGAAAGACGCATTGCTTGTCAAGTAATGCGAGAGAGTAAGCACTGGACATAACCGATGCAACGTTTTTCTTCCTCTCCGCCGTGATGCGTCTCCGACGGTCCCCATTCTCCTCCTATTGAGTCCTGTTGGCATACTGCTCCCCACACGGTCTGGGACTCATCCACGAAGACCGGTTACTGGGACGCCACTCTGCCCATGTCACCTCCGCACGCAATGCTCGCAAGTCTCTCCAATGGCTCAGATCGATTCCAACAGATCATGGTATCAACAGCAGCTTGCGATGGTGCCGCACAGGGTCTAGTCGCAGCCGAGCAAACCACCTCTGCAGCAGGTGAGTGGTAGGAACCTTTTCTTCAAAGGCGAACTGCCGATATTTCCTGTCCTTCCGTTTGATTGGCACATGGAAATATGCATCCTTCAGGTCTATGCTGATCCTGAAAATGCCCCTCAGCACGCATGACAGCAGGCGTTTTGTTTCAACATGCAAAAAGGCTGTTTGGCCACGCTGTTGTTCAGGAGTTGGAGGTCCAGAATGGGCCACGTCTCCAACATTACTGAGATGGTGAATGTGATGAACTTCCTCACCTCAGAGGTTTTCAGCCGGGGAAGAACAAAGGGAACCTATGCTGGTGCTTAGTGGTGTAGCAGCTGTAGCCACACCAAGAGAGTAATCTGCCTCTGAGCTGTCTTCAGACAGTTGGGCAAGACTACGTCATCAAGGGGCTCTTCTTCCTGGAAAGAATGACACCCGTGTCCGCCTCTTCTACACAGAGAGGTTAGGGCCGGTGGCATATTCCTTTTCAAGTCGTCCCTGGCGTGTAGGGAGACGAGGCCCGAGAACGATTTCATGAACGTCCCCTACCCACTTCCAAGATGGCACCTGCACTTAGCTCTGAAAAGAACATCTACATTATATATTGCAAAACAACCACAGATATACCGGCCTACTGCATGCTGAATTTGATTGCAGGTACAGTTTTTTCAACAACAAAAACAACAAAAACATTCAGCAAACACACACTTTCTTTCGAAAGTGTGTGTTTGCTTTACAATCTTATAATACAATGTTTTTGTATAATACAATGTAATACAAACTTTTTCAGGTCCAAAATCTAACAATCAGGTTGTTTTCGGGCAGCCATTATCTGAGTCAGTTCAGCCAGGAGGCTCTGTAACTGACAGAAAATAGAGACAGTGTTGATTCAATAAAATATACCGTATTTTCCAGACTATAAGTCACACTTTTTTTCATAATTTGGCTGATTATAGTCAGCTGCGACTTATATATCAATATATATATAATTGAACATGTTAGGGTTAGTTAATGTTAATTCATACTGACTGACATGAACCAACGAGTTCAACGGATTCAGTGATGTGGAATGAGATCGGGAGCTTGGTGAACTAGCTTAGGCTACCGGTAACTTGCTTGTTGGACTCACTAGCTTGTTATGTTAATTTAGCCTATTCAGCCTCCCATGTATGTTCTTTGTGCTATTGTGTAGCTGAATAACTGTTAATGTGTTATCTTAACATACCGGACACCTATTCAGCCTTCTAGCTTTCATTCAAGCTTTTGATAAAACTTGACGACCCTGCATTTCTAAATAAATGCGACTTACAGTCCAGTGCGATTTATATATGTTTTTTTCCTCTTCATGACGCATTTTTTGACTGATGTGACTTAAACTCTGGAGCGATTTATAGTCCGAAAAACACGGTAATGTGTCAAACAATAGGTGCATTCGACATCGACTGCGGCTGCGTGAAACGACCGGTGTTACGTCCCAACTGGTTCCCAATTCAACTGGTTCCCCAGCTGTGCGTGCACCTATCAGTCTGCCTCCATCACCAGATTCGTCACAAATTCGCAAACATATTACTGGCGATTTTCAAGTCGGATCTCATATTTGCTTCGGCAAATATGAAAGTAGGCCTATAGGCTACGTGCGCAGTACATTAGGCTACCATTCGCGACAAAATAAATGGAGACAAAATAAAACATTTGCAGGCTCGCATGAAGTGGGATTCGATCGCACTAGAGCAAAAATACGTGCGCACCATAGTCTGTTGATTTACACCGCGAGCTACACCAGCTCACAAAAATCAGTAAAATCGTTACGTATTTGTTAACTACGTTGGCCTTCAGGTAACATTTTGATTTGGCTTCTTCTGAATCAACTGGTTCCCATAGACACTACGCGAATGTAGGCTACTATGCACGTATTTGGGGTTGTTTCGAGGCAATAGCCGTATTTTCCACGACATCACAGCTCCTTCTGACACCACATATTAAAAATTCATACTAAGAACGTCGCTGCTAACCCAGACAATACGATCAAAATACGCGTAACACAACATGGAAACATTCGTTTCCTATGCGATTTCGTGTAGCCTATGGCTGAGTGTTTCTTCGCTATATCTTTTGAAATCAATTCATTTCATAATTGTATATTCTGAACAAATGTAGTGAGCACTACATTACAGCCATTCACGCCATATGGCTGTAATGTGCGGTGCGGTGATGTCAGTAAGAGGCTAGGCACCGAGTTATGAAAGCCAGATTACCTAATTTATTGTTTGGTTAATATGTAAAAACAGTAAACGCAGTAAACAGTACAAGCACTTGAAGCAGTAGCCTACTACAGCTGCTGAATGTTAGCACAGCCACATAGCCAATCTTTTCTTCCATACCAGTCTGTTTGAAACGATCGAAAACATGTTGTCCCTTTTGCTGCAGTAGTCCATCTAAGTCTGGCGTAGAGCTCCCTCTTGCTATTAAATCCTTTTTTTAATAAAATCGACCTTGGAGAAATTCCTCAACTCTGAATATCGGCAGACACCGCTGCTGTCATTTTGACTTGAATTTTGCGGGGATTACGTTTACAACGTAGCCAGTGTAATGACGTTAGCTGCGCAAATGTCCAGTAATATCTCGATTTTAATTGGTCCATGTTTTTATACGTAACGTAGATGATTACTGGCATAACATATTTACGTGCAAAGGCACAGAAGAGTTGTGCCTTTCGACGTACATGTTAAAGAATACAGAATCGAAGTGCGCATGCGCAACATAGTTGCAACATTAGTTTTTCGCTTGTCGTCCGCAATGAATGGACAGTAAAAGCACTGCTTTTTCTACAATTTTTTTTGTATTTGATTATGCGTAACTGCTACATTTGTCATCGTAACGTCTAAACAATTGGAATTACATACATATTGCATATATAAATCACAAGAATAATCAGTAAAAATACAAATACAAGTTTATTAAATAAAGTGATTTAATAAACATTTTTACGTTAGAATTTTGGCAGGGTAGGCAGTGCCTACCTTGCCTACCCTGACTGCACGTCACTGATGCCCGACGAGGTGTACAATATCACCTGATAATGGACGATGCGGAGGCGTGAACCGTCCGACGCATAGACGCGCAGCGTTAGGTGCGTTCGACATTGACTGCGGCTGCATGAAACGACCGGCGAGAGTAGCCGCTTGCAGTCGGGGAGGAGTTGAAAACGGCTCTGTAAAGTCGGACATTCCAGCTTCTGGTGGTTTGCTGCGTTGACGTCAGTCATGGCCGATCAAGCGCTGTTTGCTTACTTTACTTTATTTATAATTAAACGTAGTCTTTCCGTTAGTGAAGAGGCGGACTAAAACCCTTTCTTCAACAAATATTTAATTCAATTAAACTGTTTGGTCCGGATTTGAGCGTTGGCGAAACTGAAGGTGTCAGAATAATTACAAAACACGCGTCAAAGTTGTTGTGTGTGAGTCTGGCCAATCATGAAATAGCTGTGTCGTCATTTGAACCCGTGCAGTTGCTCTTGAGAAAATGCGCTCGGCTACACAGCCGGCAGTTCTCGAATCGATCTCACGGTACTTTGATGGCTACGTCACAGTGACCTAGCCTCGGCGCCGTCTCAAGTCGGACAAAAAGTCTAACCAGAATTCACTGTTTCAAGTCAGCCGCCTGCAGCCGGCTGCGGCGCTGCATGAAGTCAGTCCATGTCGAACGCACCTATTGACCATCTGTCCGTGGCCTTTTCAGCGTGAGATATACAAGGTGTGGTGTGAGAGCGTGAGAAATGGTTGAAATGCGTGTGCACGTCACTGTTGCCAACTTTTCCAAAAACCTTGGCGTGAGATTTGGTAGCAACTCCCCCCCCCCCCCCCCCCCCTTCCAGCAGCAGAATCATCAATCTAGACAACATTTACATTGTTTATAATGTAATTGTTGTGTGTTACACAGTGATTTTAGCATAACAAGCTAGCAGGTTATTTGACATAAGGTATTAGAAATTATAAGATTGCCCTCTTTACAACTACCACAATGGATAGCTTTCTCATCGATTGTAAGCAAGTAAATACGATTGACATGTTAAAATAGATAATTTCGATGATGACAACATCGCCAGCTTGCTTATTTTACCAGATCATAACGGTCTCAATGTTGGACATTTATCTACCTAATGTTAGCTAGGCTAGCTTGTAGGGAACGTTACCGCATCTGTGAAAAGCAAGCTACATTGGTCAAACGCCACAACTTACCATCGTATCACTGTCACCAGTCGGTGGTTTCCCAAATAAATGAGAGATTTTTAAACATTTTGATGCACCTTCCTCCAGATATCTTTTCTTTTTCTCCCTGAGCTTTTCAGCTCCACCTTTGCGTTTGGGTGCCGACATGCTCTCACTCTCAAAAAAAACTTTGTCGGCTCGCTCCAACTATTTTCCATATTACACAGCTTGAACACGTATAACCTAATATATAAAGTTGTCAAGGCAACACGTTATACGTGTTCAAGCTGTGATATATGGAAAATAGTTGGAGGTGCCAACGATGTCAGAGGGAGGGCCGGTTGGTGATGAAAGTGGGCCGTTATTTTGGAACATCCGAACCCCGTCGGCCCACCGGGGATTCCTCCGGTATCCCCGATGGCCAGTCCGGCCCTGCATGTGTGTATGCATCACCTCATAATTGTTCTCCACAGAAACAACGATTCCCATAAAGATTCCCGGCATTAATAAATGCCGGGCCCCGAATACAGGCCGGGGCTAAAATAAGGTAGCCTATTTTATTGTAGCCTACCAGCAGCAGCAATTTTATACCACGGTTCATCAGTCAAATCATGTTCATCCTGTCATTCATATCTTGAGAGTGTGTGTGGAAATAAATACCGTTCTTACTTTGTCATTGACTTTGACATCATCTGTTCTTACCGGACAATCGGTGGCGATTGGCACCTATTCACTCAACCTTCATACAGATCCTTTTGTGATTCATTCATTCATTCACATATCCCCCTATTTTATAACCTCACAATAGGTTATATCAATGGGCCACTTTAAAAAACATTTACTAATTTGTAATAACTTATAACCAGCACAAATATTTCTTTTGACAGCACAAACCAGCACAAACGTAGCACAAACGATAGAGACAATTTTGATGAGATTTGGACGTTGACGAGGGCTGGTTACATAACAAGTGGGCAAAATAAAGTTTTAATAATAACTTAAAAACTATAGTAGCACAAATATTTATTTGAACAGCACAAACCAGCACAAACGTAGCACAAACGATTGAGACTATTTGTGTGAGATTTGGACGTTGACGGGGGGCTGAGTGACGTCATGTGTCATGAAGTAAATCAATGTCTGTATGAGTCTCAGAAAGTCAATTGGGTGTTTTGCTTGAGCAAATCACACTTCTTGTATGGATTGCCACCATTGAGCCACTAGGTATGAGTATCATGGCTGAGCGGATACATCTTTAATATAAGCAAAGCTAAATAAAGACAACTTTTCAACTGGGTTTTAGGTTCATTGAGTAGGCTACATTTACATGCACATTAAGATGCCATAATTCAGAGTGAGAAATATTTTAAGAAAGACCTACATGAAAACTATCCAACAGATGGTACGATTGTTTGCCAGAGGCAAAAAAAAGTTCACATTCTGTAATGATTATCCAGGCTAATTCAGAGCAGGGAAAAAATTATATATATATATATATATATAATTATTTATATATATTATAAAACAAGAGCTCGCAGATTGGTTTGTTTCCCAGGCGACGTAGCTGATCAGAATCGTCATAGAAGGCTGTAATGTCATGAAGCTCTAAACTTTTCGAACATTGTGCCAACACTGCATTCTACTGTTATTTCGACCAGAATCAAGTGCGTACAGTTAGGCTTATTTTGGAGAAAATGGTTTTGTTGAAATTGTGATAATTACCAGGAAGATGAAAGTATTGAGGTAAGGATAAGACTAAGTTGCCTAGTACAAGTGGGATGGTTTCATGTTTGTTCCGTTAAATCCTAACACATTAACATAATTTAGCCACCAAGGTCTGTTGTCTTGAACAAAACATGCTGGATGAAGAAAGATTAGCATTAGTGACATAGATCAGAAACCTATGGATAAATAAAAAAGGAGCTTTGCTGTGACGCGACAGATAGAGAGTGAAACAGGGTCAGATAAAAAGACAGAGTGAAAGGAACAGAAACAAAGTAGGAGGGTCCTACAGTATGTGCAAGAGGCCATACTGTCTAGATAACCTTATTACTTATGCAGCAGACTGCAATACTCAAGAGACAAGGCACGTTTGAAAACATTTTGTAGGAGAGTTTAATAATAGGTTTTTAAGCACTTTTACTTATGTAGACTATAACTGTATTGTTCGGGTGTTCTGCTCCTGACTGAGAGATGAGTTACACATCTTCATGTCATGGTCAATGTCTGACTTGGTATGTCAGTGTTTCAGTATCTTACTACAGTATGTGCCACTAAGCTCTAGACCAAAAATAAACTGAAGTTAAACACGTCATGTCTGTCCTCTTCATGGAAAATAAAAGGTGCTTCTGTAAAAGGTGTTTTCTTGGTGGCTTGTGTGTTTGTAGGCCTGCTGCACCAACGGTTTGAAGGAAGTTTCCTGTCTACAGACAGGGGTGGCCTTAGCTAGGGGTCTGACTATAAAACTGTTGTCTTTTTCTGTAAGCACACCGCAAAGTCACTCTGAGGTTGATACAGGATACAGCTATAAATATCATAAAAAGACAACATCATGAACCTCCTCTTGGGTAGACATTACATTTACATTACATTTATGCATTTAGCAGACGTTTTTATCCAAAGCGACTTCCAAGAGAGAGTTTTACAAAAGTGCATAGGTCACTGATCATAACAACGAGATAGCCCCAAACATTGCGGGTAGTCAAACATGATGCATACATTGTGAAAACCAAATAAGTCCCAAAGGGAAGAACAATAAGAGCATGTAGTTAGTTACAATTAAACAGCAAGAACCTCAAAAGTGCAAGAGTGTACCTGTGGAACAAAGCAAGCAACAATAATATATTTTACGGCGAGTACAATATTTAAAGACAGTTACAACAAACCAGCAAAAGCAACACGTCTCTCAATAAGAAACATTGTGATCCTGGAAGAAACTAACATCAGGTCCAGCCAATCATTCCTAAGTGCCGTTGTACTCCCGGAAGAAGTGCGTCTTAAGCCTTTTCTTGAAGGTGGGGAGACAGTCAGTGTCCCTGATGGAGGTGGGGAGTTGATTCCACCATTGGGGGGCCAGACAGGAGAAGAGCTTGTGTTGGGACCGGGCGCTCTTGAGCGGTGGGACCACCAGACAGTTGTCAGAAGAAGACCGTAGGTGGCGGGTGGGGGTGTAAGGCTGGAGGAGTTAAATCATAGTCATAGTTAAATAACGACCGTTCGGTGGGTAAAATGGACATACAGTGAACCTCAAAGTCCATTGACACCTCTTTCCTATGCAAATCTCACAATTTGAAACCGCTGCTGTAAAACGGTAGGTTTCAAATAATCCCCCGTTGTGACGTCACAATGGGGGCTCCACCTTTTTTGGCTCTGGTCTGTAACTTTGTCACGCGCTGCTGTGTAGCCTACTTCCACGGAGTTACAACGAAGAACGTTTTTCAAGGATATTGAAAATGTACTACGGTCGTACAGGCTGTACAGGGAATGCTGACACTTTTCAGTCTTTCCAAGGAACCAAACATTCGACGGGCTGTGATGTTTGTCTATGAGAAGATCCCTGTGCAGTTCGACCTTCAATTAAACATTTGCTCGAACCATTTCACTGTGGACAGTTTTGAAATCCTGGGACAATGTAAAGCAGGATTTGCTATGAAGCGAAGAGGTGCTGTTCCGACCTTATGTTCATCACAACCGCAAGCTGTCGTATGATGTTGTCGCTAACAGTCCATCAGGACAATTTTATACCACGGTTCATCAGTCAAATCATGTTCATCCTGCCATTCATATCTTGAGAGTGTGTGTGGAAATAAATACCGTTCTTACTTTGTCATTGGGACTTTGACATCATCTGTTCTTACCGGACAATCGGTGCCGATTGGCACCTATTCACTCAACCTTCATACAGATCCTTTTGTGATTCATTCATTCATTCACATATCCCCCTATTTTATAACCTCACAATAGGTTATATCAATGGGCCACTTTAAAAAACATTTACTAATTTGTAATAACTTATAACCAGCACAAATATTTCTTTTGACAGCACAAACCAGCACAAACGTAGCACAAACGATAGAGACAATTTTGATGAGATTTGGACGTTGACGAGGGCTGGTTACATAACAAGTGGGCAAAATAAAGTTTTAATAATAACTTAAAAACTATAGTAGCACAAATATTTATTTGAACAGCACAAACCAGCACAAACGTAGCACAAACGATTGAGACTATTTGTGTGAGATTTGGACGTTGACGGGGGGCTGAGTGACGTCATGTGTCATGAAGTAAATCAATGTCTGTATGAGTCTCAGAAAGTCAATTGGGTGTTTTGCTTGAGCAAATCACACTTCTTGTATGGATTGCCACCATTGAGCCACTAGGTATGAGTATCATGGCTGAGCGGATACATCTTTAATGTAAGCAAAGCTAAATAAAGACAACTTTTCAACTGGGTTTTAGGTTCATTGAGTAGGCTACATTTACATGCACATTAAGATGCCATAATTCAGAGTGAGAAATATTTTAAGAAAGACCTACATGAAAACTATCCAACAGATGGTACGATTGTTTGCCAGAGGCAAAAAAAAGTTCACATTCTGTAATGATTATCCAGGCTAATTCAGAGCAGGAAAAAAATTATATATATATATAATTATTTATATATATTATAAAACAAGAGCTCGCAGATTGGTTTGTTTCCCAGGCGACGTAGCTGATCAGAATCGTCATAGAAGGCTGTAATGTCATGAAGCTCTAAACCTTTCGAACATTGTGCCAACACTGCATTCTACTGTTATTTCGACCAGAATCAAGTGCGTACAGTTAGGCTTATTTTGGAGAAAATGGTTTTGTTGAAATTGTGATAATTACCAGGAAGATGAAAGTATTGAGGTAAGGATAAGACTAAGTTGCCTAGTACAAGTGGGATGGTTTCATTTTTGTTCCGTTATTTGTTGTGAGAAGAAACTGACTTCCATATTTGCTACCGACAGAAAACACTTTACAGCGTGAAGAAATCTTTTCAGAGTCAGAAATATTTTAATATAGCCCTGCGTGAAAACTATCCAACAGATTGTACAATTGTTTGCCAGTGGCCTAATATTTACAACGTGACTTGAGGTGTCAAACGGCAGAAACATAAGCCAATGTAGGCCTATTTGGGAATTTTTTATGGAAGTGTCGACCAAACCAAATTACTAGCCAAATGGAAATAGTCTATGTTCTACCGTTTCTAACCAATGGCAACGCATTATAAAAGTCCACATTCTGTAATGATTATACTGGCAAATTCAGACCAGAAAATAAATGAGTTTACAGATTTGATTCCCAGGCGGACGTACTGATCAGTTTTTACAGTCTATGATCAGAATCGTCATAGAAGGCTGTGATGTCATGAACCTCAAAACTTTTGGAACATTAGTGTGCAAACACTGCATTCTACTGTTATTTCGACCAGAATCAAGTGCATACAGTTTAGGCATTTTGAGAAAATTGTCTTGTTAAAATTGTGACAATTACCAGGAAGGTGAAAGTATTGAGGTAAGGATAAGACATTATAGTACAAGTGGGATGGTTTCTGTATGTTTGTTCTGTTATTCGTTATCCGTTCAGTTCTACAGAAACTGGCTTCCATGTATTTGCTACCAACAGAAAACACACGTACACAAAACAAGCCTAATGTATTAAAATAATACTAAATAAATACACTAACTATTGTACTAACTGTTCAAAGTCACTGCCAATGACTTTGGATGCAGACTAAATTAGTAGTACAAGTTCATCTGATTGGGGAAAAATGTGTAGCAAGATTAGTAACAATAATGTTGCTTATAATTTATTGACAAATTAATGTTAAATTAAAGTTCTTCATGCTCATTTAGCTAACAGGTTCAGCAAGCTGATAACTGCAACTTTGTTCCACAAAGTGGAACTACTGCCTGCATCTTAAAGCTTCCAGTGTTATTATTGTTGCCTGAACAACATTCATTTTGTATTGGCTTTCTTTTGATAAGTGTATCATTTCTTTACAGAGGAGGAATGGCTTAACAAACATGCCAAGGAAGATGTGAGTTCTTTAAGCATACAAAACATCTCTGTGACGTCAATCTAGATTCATTCAGATTTGAGACTTTATCAATCCTTTCTAGTTAGGATGTTGCCTAGGTGGTTGCCACCATAATCATGTTACTGACCTTGTGTGGACGTGTTTGTTTCTGCTTCTGACAGAGAGAAGGTGACTCTCTATCCTTGGGAGTTTCCCAAAGCTCTCTTCGGAAAGAGGGGAGTCGAAAGTAAGTAACCACTAAACAGAGCTCTTGCTACTGTAAGCGTAGCAGCTATTGGTTCAGGTTTGGGATGCATCGCTCTACACTTAGTGAGGATGACTGAGAAGAACCTGTAAGTCTGGAGGGTTCAGATCAAAGTTAAAGTCGGGTTTTAAGCTCAACAAAAATACCATAGTAAATCTAAACAGATCTAAACAGTCCTTGGAGAAAGCCCCAAGTTCAATGTTGAAGTTAAAAGTATGTAAGGTTTTATAGTTGGGTCATCCCAAGGATTTCCAGTTAGTATCCTACTTCACAGTAGCTGTACAGTTTATATGTCAAAAAAAGAAGAATGGCCAGTTTGATATGTTCTGATGTGTGTCTCCCCACAGTGCTGGAGGATACTCCTCAATCGGAGCAGGCTCCTTTGGAGCATTTCCTTTAGACCTGAGGATGCTTAACAAACGGTGAGACGGTTTTCCCTAAACAGGATGGTTGGAACGACCAAATTCGAGTGCTCTTTAGTATGGAAAGAGTTTGTTTAAACACAGTGTTAAACCGTGATGTGCTGTTCGGGCTGTTGCGTTTCAGAATGTGAACATGATCGTATGCTGATGATGTGACGTGTGCATTTTACTGCAGAGGAAAGAGGTTCTCTTTAGGAACGATCACCCTGGGGCTAAGTGGCTCTGAGAGTTCCTCCGATGAGAGCTGCTCTGATGGAGAGATATCTCCCTGTAAAGCTCTTGTAGCCACAGGGAGGGGCCCTCAAATGAACCCGTAAGTCTCCTGCACTAGCACGCGGCAACTAAATAATACGTTCTCTACCAAAAAGAATTGTCCAAAACATATATGCATACATTTTATTAGGAAGGATTGCTTGACATGGCTGTGGGTTGACCTATAAGGATATTTAACATTTTGTAATTGTTCTCATTCAGGACTCAGGCCAAAAAGAAGCCTTCGATATTTGTCCTCGACAAACCGTCAGTCTCCACCAACAATGCTGGTCTAGCTGGACCGGGTGAGATGACAAATGACGCCATCCAGAGAGAGTTGCTGGAGCTACGAGAGAGAGACCGGCAGAGAGAGCGGCGTGGTCATCTCTGGGTGGAGAGGGAGAAGCTGCGGACGGAGGCAAGGGAGGGAAGAGTGAAGGACCTGGAGAACCAGGTGGAGGACCTACAGGTTTCCATCGAAGAGCTCCAACAAAAAAACCTTTCACTGATGAAAAGGATTGACAAATTCAAACGGGTAAAAACCAAGAACATAGGCAATGTCACTCACTAATCTTTCAGCACATACCCAAGATATTACCCCCCAAAAATGTATCTTAATCTTATCGTGATATATATCACAAACCCTGTTAAAACAGGATTAGTTAGGCGGTAGTAGTTTATCTCTGTTGCAGAATACTAAAACTATACCACAGCTGTGGATGTTGTAAGGATGGGGACTAATAGCCCTTTCACACTGACCTCAAATTATGTTCAACAACCTTAGTCGGTGACAAGGATTATTTTCAAGAAGTGTCAGACTGTTCACCTTTTGAATGTGAAAGATTACTGTTTGCGCCTTATTTACCGCATAGTAGCAGCTGTATAGTGACCATCTTTTTGGGACTGACAAAAGCACATGCATATTTAATTCACTTCCAAAACTGAGTTAACACTGATGTTCCTCTATGCTAAGTTTTGTGTTATTTAATCAGCTTGCAGAAACACCTAGAAGAATTGTTGATGGAAAGCCAGTTGAGGATGGAAACACTGCAGAGTCACAGCACCAAGCAGGAAAAAAGAGAGAAATGTCGGAGAGCGAAGAAAGGGACAGACGAATGAAAGAGCAAGAGTTCGAAAGACAAAGAGTGCGTGAGACACAGAGAGAGAGGGAACGGAGGGAAGAGAAACAGCGGATGCGAAGACAACTTGGGAAAGAGAAGGAGAGGCAGCAAGCACAAGAGCGCCAGGAGGAGGAGGAGAAAGACTAAAAGAAATCAGAAGGGAGAGGGCGGACGCAGGGCAGAAAGACGATCTCAAGAGGGAACTTGAAAGACAGAAAAAGATAGACAGTGCCAAACGGGAGATGGTCTCTGCTAGGGAAAAGAAAACAGTGGAAAGGGAAGTTGAAAGACACAAAGAGCAAGACAGACAGAGAGAGGCAGAAAGACTGCAAGAACGGGAGCGACAAGAGAAGGAGAGGGCAGGACAGAACGAAATAGAAAGAGAGAGGGTCAAAAGACAAAAAGAGGACCTTCAGAAGGATATTGAAAAACTTGAAAGAGAAAAAGAAGTCCTGAAGAGGGAACTTGAAAAAGAGAGAGAGGCAGAGATGAAGCTCAAACAGAAGAGAGAAGAGGAGGAAAAGGAACAGAAAAATATGGAGCAAGAAATGGAGGCGGCTAGATACAAAGAAGACAGACAGAGGAAAATTGAGAGCTCTGAAGCGAATACAAGACAAAGAGAGACTGAGATAAAGGAAGAACTGCTGAAGAGAGAGAGGAAAGAGATAAGACAGAAAGAAAGAGAGAGAGCAAAGGAGGAGGCTAGACAAAGAGAGGACCTGCAAAAAGAAGTTGAAAGACTTAAACAGAAAGCGAGACAAAGAGAGATCGAAAGTCAACAAGAAAAGGACAGACTGGAGGAAGAAGAGAGATGGAAAGAACTGGAAAAGGAGAGACAGGAGGCCAAACAAAAAGAGGATCTTAAGAAGGAAATTGAAAGACTTAAAGAGATTTCAAGACAAAGAGAGATTGAAAGTCAACAAGGAAAAGAGAGACTAGAAGAAAAGAGACAAAAAGAGATGGATAAAACAAGAGAGGAGGCAAGAGAAAAAGAGGCACTTCAGAGGGAACTTGAAAAAATGAGAGAGACAGAGATGAAGCTCAAACAGAAGAGAGGAAGAGGAGGAAAAGGAACTGAAAAAGATGGAGCAAGAAATTGAGGCGGCTAGACAAATCGAAGACAGAAAGAGGGAAACTGAGAGATCTGAAGCGAATACAAGACAAAGAGAGACTGAGATAAAGGAAGAACAGCTGAAGAGAGAGAGGAAAGAGAAAAGACAGAAAGAAAGGGAGAGAGCAAAGGAGGAGGCAAGACAAAAAGAGGACCTGGACTGGGAACATGAAAGACCTAAAGAGAATGAGAGACAGAAAGAGGCTGAAAGACAGCAAGAGCAGAAGAGACTAAAGGAGAAGGCAGAGAGACAGAGAAAACTAGAAAGAGAGAGAGAGGAGGCTAGAGAAAGAGAGGACCTGCAAAAAGAAGTTGAAAGAC